>APFE030918173.1:58870-91857 GCA_000404065.3 Pinus taeda
AAAAAACATAGATTGATCATTGAACCATATCACATCAATCATCTAGATTCTAGATTCTAGAAATTATAATCTTCATCAACCATGTCCACAAGTTAGTAAAATACATATTACAACTGCAACATAATGAGTCTCGTGAAATTTGAATCATGATTCATCAAATTCAATCTTAAAGTTTCAACTTCAAGCTTTCAAAATTGAAAATTCAATATATAACATTTATCATCATTGATCACCAAAGTTGTACTTGTAAGCTAAGTTTAACGGTTAACCATTACAAGAAGTAATATCTTAGATATTTTTGAGTCCTAACTTCTAATTGTTAACATGAAATGAAATGTTATAAAATGAAACATGAATAATGAAATGAAATGAAACAACTTTAGTCTTTCACGAAGCATCATATTCATAATTCACAATCATTACCAATGAGTTATAATTGCCAACTTCAAACTTCAAGTTTTCATTGTCACAGTCATATATTGTTTACAAAAAATATCATTATGATATGAAAGAGTAAAGAGTCAAGAGTCAAGGACTCAAGACTCAACAGTTATGAAAACTAATAGAAACTAGAAAAGACAAGTAAACTGTAAATCTACATGTGGTTATTACCACGAGAGTCTCCAGGAGTATAAGCAGGTCGTGGTGGTCTTCTAGAAGTCTCCCGCACAGACCGACGACCAGAACTAGAAGGCACATGCCCTCCACGTGAGAGTGTAGATGGAGGTGACGACAACAAAGGAACAAGACTCAGAACTCGAGCACTGCTACTGGATGGTGGAGGTGGCATGGCTGCTACAGGTGCTTCATCTTCATCCCTGATAAGTTCCCCTTCCAGTTCTTTAAGATGTACAGTGCCATCCTCCAAATTGTCATCCTCTGGGTGATTGTCCCAAATTTTATATGTGGGATCCTCATAAGCTCGATCACAGTAATGACTCAACAACATCAAGTTGTAGTGCACATAAACCAAGCTTTCTGCTTGGTTTTCATTGAGTCTGTTTCTTTTCACATTATGTATGTAGCTGTAGGTGCTCCAACACCTCTCTGCAGAAGAAGTATTTACAACCTGTAAAAGAACTTTTTTTGCCAATTTTGGCAAAAGTCCCTGGCCGCCATATGTTTCCCACCATGTGAGAGAATCAAATCTATCTCTGTCTTTCATTGCATGGAAGTTACCAAACAAACTAGTGACACTAAAGTATTTGCCTATTTCAAGGCACACAGCTGCACATTCCTCCTTGTCAGGTATCAACTTTTCTAATGCTTGCAAATATCCACTAGTTACCTTTGCATCTAAATGGGGTTTGGTCCTAATCCCACCCCCTGGTGCAGGTTGGCCCAACCAAGATGTAGAGTAGTATTTTGGCGTAAGGATATATTCCAAGCAATGTAGTGGAAGATTAAGTCTATTCCACCATTCACACACACAATCGTGAATCAGTTTGTACAAGTTGGGATCTCTGTTATGAACTATATCTTTTATTTTCCCCAACATGGTATCTATCTGCTCATACACCTTGCCAATCACTGGTTTGTCTGTATCTGAAAACCGAATCATGCGATAAATGGGCTTGGTGAAATCCAATACTTGCCTCACATTTGTCCAAAACTGACTATCAAGAGCAGCCTCCTCCACCAGTTCAAAACCTCACCTGTCAGCTGCATTTGTAGCCCTTTCCTTTAATACTTGCCAATTTGGACTTGATACCATGCTAGCCAATGACTCTTACCTTCAAAAGGCGCCTGAAGGTGAGGTAATAGCTACCAAATCTGGTCTTCGCAATCTTCAACAACTCCAATCTCAAGTGATTACGGAAAAGGCCATGGGTATTGCTATGATTTGTAATAAATTTTATCATTTGTTTGCCTTTCTTGTACAAATCACCAATCCATTTGTATTGTGCATTTTTGTTCTTGACAACATCATGCATCAGAAGGTTCAATGTGTGAACCAAACATCCAGACCAAAATATGTTGGGGTATTTATCCTCAATAATTGCTCCCGCTACCTTACAATTAGGAGCATTATCAGTGATGACTTGGATGACATTGTATGGCCCAATACGGTCAATTGTTTCAAGTAATGCTTCTGCAATGTTGATGGCGGTCCTGAACTTGTCTGAGTAATCATGTGTAGTTAGAAAGATGGCACCACTAACAGACACAGCAAGAACACTTATCAATGGCTTGCCTTTTAGATTTTTCCATCCATCAGATACAATGGACACCCCATGGTCAGTCCAAGAACTTGTCATTCTATTCAAAGAATGTGATATTTTTTCTTTTTCATGATCAAGTCCAACGGTTCTTGCCTTGTCATACCCAGGGCTCTTGTATCCTTTAGGGGCATCATTTATGGCAGAAACCATTTCATGCTAATAAGGTGAGGGAAGAACATTGAATGGTATCCCGCATGCATAGAGAAACCTGTAAACCTTTGAATCCACATTATTCCTACACCCCTCATCAAGGAAATTTGATATGGTTCTACGCCTTAAAGCTGATGACCCTGTGCCTCCATATCCACTGCCTTGGGAGGATGCTAAAGGAGTTCTTTATGCTTGTGATTACGAGCTTGGTTCAAAGAAACCCCTTGGTTTTTTTGATTTGTATTGGGCTTCCTCCTCTTCCCTTATGTATTTGGCTCTATCCGCTGCTGACATCGCTGGACAAGTTTTGATTCCTATTTGTTTGTCTCCATACCATGGCCTTTTCCCGTAGAGGTGTTTTCTGGCACGGGTGTATGAACCTGTGCAATCATTGTTGCAATGGGGGCAATGAAATTTAGTGGTTCCACCCCCTCTCCCTGCTTCAGGCCTGTTAACATATTTCCACAGTGGGGTTTGGTCTTGTTTAGTTTTTTGAGAGTCATGTTCACCCTCCTCTAGCTCCTCCTCACCGGGGTTTTCACCAAATTCACTTTCTCTAGCTTCTTCATCCCCTCTTCATTTTGGCCCCTCTGTTTCCTACTCTCCAATACCATAATAACCATAAAAGGGACCAAGAAGAGGAAAATGCTAAGAAATATAGCCAGGTCCATGATGTTTGATATTTGTAGGCTTTTGAATCTGCAAATTAAATTAATTTAATTTAGATTCATGATTTTTTTACTAAATATAGTTAATAAACTAAATTAAACTAACTAAATTACTACCTAACTAAATTAAACTAACTAAACTAATTAAATTACCAAGTTACTTACCTCTTTGCAGGCTTGCTCCTTGCTCCTCGACGCTTGCTTCTCGTTTCTCCTCGCTCCTTTGCTCTTGCTCTCATTCAAGTGATAATGAATTTTTTTTGCCCCATTGTGTTTTAAAACATAATTTTTTTTTTTAATTTGATTTTTTTTGGCGTCCGCGATTTTATTTTATTTTATTTATTTATTTTTTTGTTTATTTGTTTGGTTTTGTTTGGTTGTTGTTTGTTTGTTAACTCGTTGTTCTGTTTCGTTGTTTGTTTGTTTGTTGTTGTTGTATTATTATTTTGGTTTTATTTAATTTGTTGGTTTGTTTGTTGTGTTCATCGGATCGCTCCCGTCATCGGCCGAATCGCTCCCGGAGCGAAAATTTAAAGCCCGGGAGCGATGCGATCGCTCCCTGATCGCTCCCGAGCTGTAATTTTCGCTCCGGGAGTGACGGGAGCAACGCTCCCAATATCGCTCCCGATTTTGGCAGGGAGCGGAAATTTTTTTATCGAGAGCGCGCTCCAGCCCGGAGCGCAGAGTTCGGGAGCGATTTGGGGAGAGCGCTCCCGAGCCGCTCCTGCCCGGAGCGCGGATTGGGAGCGGGAGTGAGGGGGGGGGGAGCGCCCCCCCGCAACTCTGTATGGCCCTCAGCAAGATCATCAACCTACCTATCCCAAGGAAGGACAAAGAAGTTGACACCGGAAAACAGGGTGCAAAAGAAGATGAAACGATGCCGAATGTTGATGAACCTATGGATCCTATTGATCCTCCTCCTCCAAGAGGAGACCCTCATGGCTTAGGGAGACTCTCGAAGATGTCGAGCGACATATTGCACCAAGGGGGACTTTCTGTGAAAGCAAGAAGCCAAACAGGTATCAAGGATACTTGACCGTCATGAGCACTATCATTCAAAATGCGCCTTCATCATTCGAAGAAGCCGTGAAGCAACAAGTATGGAAGGATGCTATAAATGAAGAATACGAGTCAATTATGAAGAATGATGTCTGGGATGTGGTTCCTAGACCCCAGGACAAATCGGTTGTCACCTCTAAGTGGCTCTATAAAATCAAGCATGGTGCTGATGGAAGTGCAGAAAAGTTCAAGGCTCACTTTGTTGCTTGAGGCTTCTCTCAAAAGGAAGGTGTAGATTACGATGAGATATTTGCACCTGTTGCCCGATACACCACCATCCGCTCGATCATAGCCCTTGCTGCCTCGCAAGGATGGAGCTTACATCAAATGGATGTCAAGACCGCCTTCTTGATGGTTTGATCAAAGAGGAAGTTTATGTGGAACAACCTGTTATCACTCCTCTGGATCTCCAAGGCTGAGGAAGAGTCCAATTGAGGTAACTACATACCAATCTTTTGGCTTGGTAGCTAGCCCTACCAGGCCGGAGAGGGCTCTCTCCAAAGGATCACAGCCAAGAGGGCTAGATGGATTAGGGTTTTAGGCTAGGTATAAAGTGCAGAGGTTGTTTTGATTTGATTTGATGGGGTTATTGCTTATGGAAAATGATGATTTGGACACCCTTGGGAAAAAACAACTCCCTTTGGCATTCACTTAATTTTTTGAAACATTACCCTTTCACTTGACTATTTCCTTTGACAAATTGATCTTTTGATGGTCTTTGAGAACTCTTTGAATTTGACTTTGCTTTAATGAAGTTGGCATATAGAGATTGAGTAGGTAGCGTAGGAACAATACTTTTTACATATAGTGAACATAAAATTACATGATGAAATAAACATTTCTCTTTACAAGTCATCTTCACATGGTGAAGAGATGTTATTTGATCACCATTTACTTGCTGGTCTTATGCAATGGAATGGAGTTTTATTAGAACCTTGGAAACCCTAATGACCTAATGAAACCTTGAAAAACCCTAAAAGACCTAATGAGACCTTGAAGGACTGAATTTGAAGATGACATCACTGATGTGATGGCATGATGTCATTAACTTTACGGACAATGGATACTCAACAAGGTTGAAATGAGTCAACAAGGAGTAAATTTCTAAAAGGAGTAAAGGAGACCCTAATTCAACCTTCAGTGACTAAATTTTTGCATGACGACCTAGTGGAATGACAAAAATTTCAGAATGGAACCCTAATATGATATGAAAAGAGGATTTTGATCACTGATGGCAGTGTGCAAATTCTCACACTAACACAACTCGAGGGGTTTGAGGTTCATGACCGGGAATCTCATGTATGAAAGTTGAAGGAAGCTCTCTATGGTTTGAAGCAAGTACCTCGGGCTTGGTATGAGAGGATTGATAGTTATCTGATGAAGCTGAGATTCACTAGAAGTGAAGCCGATTCGAACCTTTACTTTAAGGTTGAAAATGATAAACCTATCATACTGGTACTTTATGTGGACGACCTCTTTTTGATAGGTGCAGACCTCTCATTCACAAATGTAAGAGGGAGTTGGCTTTTAAATTTTAGATGAAGGACCTAGGACTGATGCACTACTTCCTAGGGTAGGAGGTTTGGCAAAAGCCAGGAGAAATTTTCCTATCTCAAGGAAAATATGTTGTGAAGATATTGGAAAGATTTGGGATGGTGGACTACAAGCTTGTGACTACCCCGATGGAACTTAACTTTAAGAAGTTATGTGGTAGTGCTGATGTTCTTGGTGAACTCCCGTTCGGATATATTTTTTGCAGTTAACACATTGAGCCAATATATGGTTGAGCCTCATCATATACATTGGATTGGTGCCAAGAATCTTCTGAGATATCTTCGGGGCACAATCACTCATGGAATGAGATACACTGTCGGAGATGTGACGCTGCATGGTTATTCTGACGCTGATTGGGCTGGCAGTGTGGTGGATCGTGTTGTAGCATTTTTTGGTTTTGATAAGATAGAATAAATTAGTCAAAAAATAAAAAATATTTTGAAAAAATGTTAAGTTAGGATATGGACATAACAATATTGAAAAAAATGTTTTTGAAAATATCTTGATGATGATGTCCATATCAAAGAAAATGTTATGTTAGATGTCCTAAAAAATCAAGACAAAAAGAAAATGTTAGGTTAGAAAGAAAAAAAACAAATAAATTCTGAAAGTGAGCAAGTCTAAATGCCACTACTATTTTTTCACAAAATAACGGTTGTGTGCAGTTTGTCATAAATGCCACAACCCATGACAGTCAAATAGTTTAATCTTGACTGCTTCATGCTTTAAATTTGATGTTATAATTAGAGAATAAAGATCTGGCCAAGCTGTTTAATCTTGGCAGATCAGTGGTTAGGTAGAAAATAATAAGGTGCTTATCAGTTTAAGCTGAGCCCTTGGATGTTATAAGGTTAGAATTAGATAGTTTGCTTTTTAAAATAAATAGAAAGGAAAAGGGTTTGCTAGCTTAAATGAACCCATTAAGTGAAGAAAAAATGATAGGGTAAGCAAAGGGTAAGTAGAAGAAAGGTTGCAGAAGTATTATAATTCATTGGACAAAATGTACATTTATCATGTTTTACCATATGTTTCTATGTCCATGAGGCAATTACACAAAGCAAATGAAGGTTTACAAGATCAATTAACTTCCCTCATCTTCATTCATTCCTATATTTACTAATTTCCCCTTCCCACCTTCATACAGTTCATATTCATTCATTTTCCCTAAAAACCTCTTTTCCTAAGGTTAAAATCCTTTTTGCTTAGGAAAAGTGAAAACCCCATGTTAAATTCCTTTTACCCAAAAAACCCACAAAAAGATGTTTAGCCTAAGTATTGATGTATATATGTGAAAAGCAAATAACTCATGAAAATGCATTATGCTTAGTGTATTTCCCCTTTCCGCTCATATTTCATATTAACGCTAACTTAACATATTAAACCCCTAAAAGTCCTTTCCCGT
Source organism: Pinus taeda (assembly GCA_000404065.3). Taxonomy (NCBI): domain Eukaryota; kingdom Viridiplantae; phylum Streptophyta; class Pinopsida; order Pinales; family Pinaceae; genus Pinus; species Pinus taeda. The sequence goes on from APFE030918173.1 coordinate 65,926, forward strand.
ATATATTAACTCCCTTTATTACAATATCCTGAAACCATTAGTTTTATTATAAAACTATGTATTCAATAAAACATCCCATATCGGCGGATCGCAAGCCTTTCAACATGAATGCACTCTCCTCCGCATTGCGATATGCGATGCGCGATGGACCCGGACCCGCCACAAATTATTTCATAATTCATTGTCATTTCGCATCCGCCCCTCATCGCAAGTCCTGGCTGAAACAATAACCCTTCGCCGTTGCAATCTTCGATATGCGATAGGAACCTGGACCCGATCGCATTATTATCCGTGATTTATTTCGATATCGCATCCTACCCTTATCGCATTTCTTGCGATGGGCCTTTCCTTCGCTAAACTGCGGTTGCGATATGCGATGAACCCAGACCCGATGTCATTTATCCGCCCAAATTCATATTATTTCAAGTCCGCCATACCATGTTTTGCAAAGGATTTCTTTGTTAAAATGTTTTTACGATTTAAATGAAGAATTAACCTAAACCTTTATTTAACCGTAAAACCCCGCTAATCTCAGTCTTTAAACCATAATAAAGCCCATACCGACATAATTAATCGTTGGGTCCCTCCGCGCTGCTCTTTCGCTCCACCACTCTCCGATCACGTGCATTCAAATCCAATGACCCTCAGCAATTTTGGGTTGGCTCTCTATCCGAGCATTACCCACCCGAAAAGCGGTATTCCATTGACCTCCCCTTCTACGTGTCAGGTTCAGATTGTATTGTGTGACCCCTCCCAAAACCGCCCGCGCCTCCTAAGCAGTGTGATGAAAACCAAAAACACCTCCCGCATAACGACAAAATGACCACTGTTCACTTTGCGCCATATTTCAAAAAGAAAGCTGTTTTTCCGTTTAAACGCAAAAATCACCATTTTTGCTTTGTTTCGCCTGTTTACACAGTGAAGCCTCCATAAGCCTCTGCAACCAATAAAACCATTGTTTTACCTTTCGATACGCTCTGGACTCCTTCCAATATCCTTTCGAACTCAATAAAGCCATTGATGTCCTTCTCTGTCACCTATGTTTTCTTAACAATTTCTGTGTTTTGCAGGTAAAAACTCCTATTCCAGGCTTACAAAGAAAAAGCCTGCATACAGTTTGAAGACAAACACGAAGATCTTACTGTTGAAAAACACAGTGAAAACCTGAAATGCACAGTAAAGGTAAAAAGGAACACAATAAAGGTTACTCAGCAGGGTCAAAGGATATTCACAGAGTTTAAAGAATATCATATGAAAGATTAAATGAAGGAATCAACCAGCGGAAAGGATACAAACAATCAAGCAGCTTAAAGGGCAAAATATCAAACAACAAAGCCAGCACAACCTGAATAAAAGGGACAGCAAGAAGCAGTTCAATAGCTGCCCCTATCTTCTTGCATGAAGATCTTTCATTTCCTAGAATAAATCTTAATCAGTTTTAGGATATTTTCTTAGTTTCATTATTTTATAAATAACTCTCTTTTCGAGTTGTTATGGGTTCAATGTTCAAGGCTTAGGGTTCATTACTTGTTAAGTCGTGACTGTTCATTCTACTTTGAACCTGGTTGCACCTTTGAAGGAAGTTTTTCTAGAGACTCGATGTACCCAGTCTTTCTGGAACCTTAATACAAAGCAGAGGATTCTGAATTTGGTTTTACAAAGTTTGTGTTATCTTGTAAGTTTTTCTAGTTATCAATCATTATGTTTTTCTTCATATGCTTATGAATTATAAAGATATCTAGGTAGGAATAATTGTGTCTCAATTTATTCCTATAAGCTCCTCAAGTGATCATCTATTAAGAGAATGGATTAATGAACTGTCTGTTTAGCTAATCCCCTCTAATCAATAAATCATTAGCATCTTTTGTAAGCTTAAGTATATTGCCTTGAATCTTTGGAACGTAGTTTAGAAGGTTTTCATACTTATGATTGTTCTGTTTTACAGTTTGGAAACTATGATAATCATATTATTTTCTGTCTTCTTCTTACCACTATTTGATCTATATCACTGTGTAAAGCTTTATAGTAGCCCTTTGTTGAGATATTAATATTATCCAAAGGATTAAGTATTTCAATTCTACATTTGTCTTCATTCATTGGTCTTCCAAAACTAAAACCAAAAACCCCAAAACAATTATTTTAGATGCTCTGGCATTGGTAGCTGACCTACTACTATCTTAGAGGTGCAACAGATCGCAAGAGCACTTATGGATGCTGTTTTTCTTTGGGTTCTGCTTCGATATCTTGGACGAGCAGGAAGCAGAAATCGGTTGCCTTGAGCACCGCTGAGGTCGAATACATAGCTGCTACTAGCTAGTATGGAATCATGTGAAGCTGTCTGGTTGGGGAAGCTCTTTAGTGAGCTGTTTGGACATGTGCTGGATACCACCGTGATCCTGTGTGACAACCATAGTGGGATCCGATTACCAGAGAATCCCTTGTTTCATGATCGCTCCAAGCATATAGATATCAGGTACCATTTTATCTGGGATATGGTACAACGAAGAGCAATAAGGCTCGATCACATTGGGACTGATGAGCAAGTCGCCGATATTCTGACAAAGCCCCTGGGGAAGGTCAAGTTCTTGGCCTTCGGAGAACGACTTGGAGTCGTGCAAAGACCCTCTTGTAAGGGTCCTGTATGATATGGACATTGAGCTCTGGGAACTCCGGGGGGCTTGGGGTACTTCTTGGAGCGATGAGCAACCATAGGGTGAGTGGTTCAACCTTCCCCTAGTGGTTTGCTGTGTACAGGGTGAGTGGTTCAACCTTCCCCTGTGATACCTCGTGATGACATGTAGGCAAGATGAGTGGTTCATCCTTCTCCTGCTAAGACATCCTACCCATGCAGTCTGGGACTCATGGAAAGTACCTCTCATATGGCCAATGAGTAGGGAAATGAGGATAGGGTCCATAGTACTACTGATGGACGAATCGTGTACTACCGTACTCCCTTTGCTAGAATGACCGATATTGATTTGGGATCAATTGGAACTGACTTCGGGTCAATAAGAGTGGTATGAGACACTCTCTTTTGATTGGAACTGACTTTGGGTCAGTAAGAGTGGTATGCGACACTCTCTTTTGATTGGAACTGACTTCGGGTTAGTAAGAGCGGTATGAGACACTCTCTTTTATTTGGGACAGACTTCGGGTTAGTGGAGAATGAATATGATACATTCTCGATCACTTCTTCTTCTTCATAGTTCTGTAGAGTAGAGCAGTGCATTGATAGCAGAGATAGTATAGATTGGCATATGGACTAGCAGATGGAGTTCTCCCTAGTTGAGAGGGAGTGTTAAAATTGGCAACTAGGGCCAAACTCCACATGGGTCATCTTATTTATGACAGTTGATATTTTTCTTGGATTCCTCTCTCGAGAGGTGTTGAAATCACTGTGTTATTTTCTGTGTGTTGTTGTCATAATTTTGCTGTGTTTTATTTCTGCAATTTCAACAGTTGTGAAATCTCTAAATTTGTGTTTTCAGAAAAATATTATTATTTCCAGATTTTAGAATTTTTTTTATGCTTGGATTTAAAACTAAATGCATGGAGTGATACGGAAAACTGATAACCGGAGTGGGGGTTGAAATTTCTTCACATGCTAGGCTTTTTCCCACGTGCTAGTTCTTATTGTCCCAACCATCTTTTACATTTTGGAATTTTGTTTTGTTTTGTTGTGGCCATGATATGCTCTTTTTGTTTCTTTTAGCTGCATGAACCTTCTAGGGAAAAGTTTCTGGGCCCTACTCAAGGTATGTGAACTTATGAATTTCAAATCCCCAAGAACTAATGATAAGCTGTACCTTGAAGAATGGAGGCTAGACATCGGGCTCATAATGTGGGATGGAAGGTGTTAGTTATGATATGGGGAAGATGTAACACACTATCTCAATCATGGCTTTCCAGGTAGTGTCCCTCCTATAACACAATGGTCCTTATGGGTGTCCCATTGGACTAGTGTCCAAGATTAACCCCCTGGTAAGGTGAGAGAACAAAATTACAGTCAAGGTTTGTCAATCGTCTAGATCATCCTAGTATCCATACTAAATGCCCCAAAACAAACAAGTACTTGATTGCAAAATGATCAAGGTATCTTTTGAATGGCTACCCACCTTCATCCAAATGCTAATGCCGAATGAGTGAGAAGCACATAGCTGCTGTAAGTGGCAGAGGCATATGACATATCATCGTCTAAGGGTGGTTGGAAGGGGCTACTGGCTGACTGGCTGGTTGTCAAATGTAGGAGAAAAAATTCCTCCTATCGGGGTTACCCATTTTGGTGGGTAACATAGCCATGGGAGTATAGATCAAAGAGGGCAAGTGCATGCGAATGTAAGCAACAGGGGCTGCTCTGCATACCACAAATCAGCCTTATCTTGCTGATATTTATAGCAGAAAAGAACCTTGGAAGGCTATAGGTGCCATACTATTGAGGTTATGTCAATCTAACAAAAAATGGATTATTATATGAAAGATTAACATAAAAACAATAGAAATAAGAGGGATAAATTCTCACATTATCCTATCCAAATGACACGTGGTTCTTATGAAGACAATCACAACATGCTACAATTGTTTCCTAACACAAAACCAACACATTGCACAACAAAGCTACACTTCAAATGAAAATATACTTCCCATTCTCTAGTAGGCTCCAAGCATGTCGTAGATAAATGAAATCCAAGCTCGTTCATCAATCCCCAAAATCCCAACATTACAATGGAGAGAGAGCTTCCTCTTTATAGAGTAAGTTTCTCCTCTCATACATTAAAATATTATTATCTATTAACTTACTCCATGATATGTCAAACAAATATTTTAATAATGAAATAGTTAGATCTCTATTCAATCCATTGTTGACCATGTCACAACATGTGGATAGTAGCCTCACGAAGGGGAGACTCCATATAAAATAGGCAACAAACCAAGTCAAAGGCCAAGTGTCCACATGGAATTTGCCATCCAACATGGAATTTGATATAATAAAAGAATTCCCCACATGGGAGGGTTTGTTCCATGACAATCTCCAAAAACAACAAGAAGTCCACAAGATGCATGCAACCAATTCACATGTGTTAATTGCAAGGCAACCAATTCCATGGATGAATGTGCAAGGGAGCACTTCATAAGAAAATATGTTTTCAACTCCCAAAATAGAAAGTAGATCATCTCTCCGCAAGTGTGCTGCCCAAAACAATCCCAAAATAGTAAGCAGCAGCCTACCACTTGTGTATTCCGAGAATAGTCTCCAAAAATAGAAAGAAAATCAAGTATCATGCTAAGTCACATGTGTGACCCTCATGTGCCATGTGCCTCTCAATAATGGCCTCCATGGTGAGGGTGATCTCTATTGAAGGTCAAATGATGATAACTGTAGCTGAAATATGCTTGCAATAAAGATGAGAGAGCATCTACCAGAGGTGCACCCTAGAATACGAAAAATGTTCCTTAATCACCCATAGATATTAAAACACTCTCGAATGAAGTTCGGGGAGGATTTTCCAAGATGGTTAGAACTTGCCAATAAAATACTTTATCAAATGCCATGTCATAAATGTGTCGAAACAAACCCAAAAGAGTGTGCCCTAGAGAATTGTGCCAACCTCTCTAAGAAACAAATAAAATGTTGAATGCCTTGAAATAATGAAAAGTAACCAATAAAGTAGGGTGCCCAAGCTATTAACCTTAATCTAGATACTTTAGATTAATTTACCCATTGACCAGTTAAATCAACCTGAATGAGCGTGCACAAGGGTTAATTCTGAAATAAAGCTATAGTCTTTGTCGAACTAGGCACCAACTAATTAATTCACCATGAACATGATTGCCAATAAGGAGTGCACCCTAAAGTGTTGTAACCATGTATACACAATATGTTCTCCCTAGCAAAACACCACCATGATAACTACAAAATATAAAGCCCAACCTATGGTGCACCACCACCACAGGATTATTACATCAAAAGTCACCATTAACTTTATGAAAAGGTTAGAGCACCATCAAATCATATGAAAAGGTTAGATCACCGTTGGTCTCTTGTTTGCTATTAAAGGCTCATTCTTCTACATTGTTATTTATTTGGGAACAGCAGTAGGGACTGCTATGTTTAGATTTATATGAACAAATGACATGGCATTTGTTGATAGACTAAGTGATGATCTAGTCAAGGAACATATGCAGATGAACTGAATAAGTGTTTTCGCTTATGAGGATGACTAATCAACACTAGCTTGCAGTTGCTGAGCTTCAATTGAGATATTTCAATACCACTAGTAGCAATCTAATACTTACATTTTATTATTTTGTTTACCATTTTGGAAATTGACTATTCAAAATATTGTTGCAGGAAATTGTATCCATTTACCCCATGCTATCGCCACCAACTCTAACAGCAGGTGCCTCAAATCGTGTTTGCAATGCATTAGCTCTTCTTCAGGTTTTCTTCTGTTCTCTAAATTTTCCATGCACAATTTTAAAAATAGTATTTGTTTTTTGATGTTGATATCATGGAGGATGTGGTTGTTTCTACTTTGCGCAAATGTGATTCTCCTTTTTCATTACCATGAACTATTAGATACAGAAGTGGCTATACCTATCTAGGAGTAGGCACAACTATAAAGTTATTTATTTCAAATTTGTAATTGAACTCTCCTATTGATCCACATAGGTGATTTTTCTTTAACAAATGTGGTAACTTTTCATATCACCATTGATGGGCATATTGAACCATTCCAATAATACTCAAAATTCTCAAATTCCCATTTTTTTACTGTTGCATACATGTTCTTAATTGCATGATGTGCTTCTTCTGCTTGTTGCGTAATGCCTCTTGCAAGAAACTAACATGGGAAGATGCATGGATTGAAATAAATAGTGAAATGCACTATCGATATACGATGCTAGCTATGCGTTTAAGACTTAAGTCTTTAGGCAAAGGAACTGGTCTTGAAATTGGGAAAGAAAAATACTGAAATGCTTTCAGGATTCATTAACACCTTTATAGTACAATACAGTGCTCCATTTGTAGGGGTTGTAGGATAAATCTATTGCAAACATGTAGGTTGTAGCCATCTTTCATATCAAATAAAGTAGGTTTTGGTCAAATTTAAAGGTTGCATTTCTGTTTTCATCCATTTGTTGTACTTTTTGTTGTTCTACAATCCAAGCATATAGTGCATTGCTGATTAAGGTGCCATTAATGTGGCTGCATCTAATTCCAATTACCTGGTCTTTTATCTTGTTAATTTTTCTTCTATTGTTCTATGCTGCAAATATCCAATAGCATCCAATTTAACAATTTCCACTTTTTTAATTTAACCAATAACAGTAGAGCAATAGTAGATAGAACAATTATTCCAATGCACAATGAAAGACAGCCAAGAGACGAGATACAATATTTGGTCAATGACCAGGGAAAAACCCTTGCAAATCTTCTTCTGTTAGATTGTCTTCAAATGTTCAGCAGAGAGAGTACATCATCCAAGAGTCAAAGTCAAACTTTGACTATCCAATATCTAATGTCAATATTCAATATCCAAATATGCCAACCAACTATTCAAATCAGAGACAAAAGAGAGAGATGAAGCTAACAATAATTAAATCTGAGCCTTTTGTAAATCTGTCTTGGTCAACAGTAGTCAACAACAGCAAAGTCAACCCTACCCAGCCAAGCCAACAGCTGTTAAATCATGGACAATTCTGCTCCAATTTAATTTGGTCAAAACCGAGTCAATGTGGCTTCTTTTGCTCATCAAGGATCAGTCAAACAGCTCCAAATACTTTGGTCAAACTTGGTCAGAGGAGAGAGAAAATGTACAGCTCTGTTCTGCCATCAAAACTGTAGTCAACGGCAGTCAAACTCCTCAAAATGCCTCGGTCTTAGTGCCCAAAAATGCGGCCTGATGGGAAAGACCTCCAAGAAAATTGAAGTCAAAAGGCTCCTTTTGACCCTTGGTCAATGCTGGTCAAACTTTCATTGCAGAAGATTCAACGCTGGTCAAAGGTGGTCTAACTGTTTCAGAATTTCGTCCTTCCTTCCGCACTGAATTCGGCCTCCTTAATTAGATCCAAAACCCAAGAAAACCAAGCCAAACCAAATGCTCAATCATCAAAAGTCAATGATGCCAAAGAGAGAAATCAAAGATGCCTCCAAACCCTCGCACATGTGATGAAGAATAGAGCTGTCTTTAACTTGTATGAACCAAACAAATGAGGAAAGAAGAATGTGTGTTGTGATGTCCAAATGAGGCATGAGGGCACTTATATTTATATGCATCTTGAGGGGTGCCATTTTGTCAATGAGATGTGTCATTTGACCCAAGGTCGATATTGACAATTTTGAATTTGCGGGCTTGACCTCAAAAATCCATTTCTCCATGTCCGATTTGAGTGAAATTTAGGTCAATTTTGGTCCTCTCGAAAAGAGGAATTCAATGCAATGATTATCTCCATCAAATGAACTGTCCAAAGTGGAATTTGACCCTAGTTGCATAATTTAACACTCCATCTCAACTAAGCAGAATTCCACCGGCCAATATCTGACCATTGATCATAATGTCATCTTGTCATCATGTACCATTTCTGCTTGTCTCTACTCATCTCATGTTGAACATTCTTGAATCCAAAGAAGAAGAAATGCTGCAGGGGAGCTCCAGCTACCACCCTGCCTCTATCATCATCGAGGAGACTCTGCTACCACCCGGAATCATCATCATCGGGGAGCCATAGCTACCACCTGAAACCAAAGACAATCGCGAGACCAACATACCCCAAGCGTAGGGATCACACTCTATTCGAAAGTGAGATCAACTTACCGGAGGTAAGAATCACACTCTACCCTATTGTCACTGATCATCCATCTTAACCTTGAAGATCCTGATGGTAGAACACTAACATCCACCAACTTGGGCTAGATCCACCTACTGCAAGGAGTAGGGATCACACTCTATCCCAAGTCCCCCAACCCATTGGCCAGATGGGAGAGGTTATCCCACAGAGTGGGTAGGACGCTAACTGGGGCATACTTTGAATAGGGGAGATCCGAGGTCTCAACACCCTGGGAGCTCAACCAGGGGGGAAGAGCACTGCTTATGTTCTTGATCATCCCAGACCCTTATTTGAAAGGGTCATCTCAACCAGTCTAAGCTGCTCTCTGAAGACCTAACTGGGGCATACTTTGAATAGGGGAGATCCGAGGTCTCAACACCCTGGGAGCTCAACCAGGGGGGAAGAGCACTGCTTATGTTCTTGATCATCCCAGACCCTTATTTGAAAGGGTCATCTCAACCAGTCTAAGCTGCTCTCTGAAGACCAAGAACTTCCTTTTCGGCAAAGCCTTGGTGAGGATATCGACTATCTGCTCATTTGTTGAAATGTGGAGGAGTCTCACGACTCCTCTCTGCACCATGTCATGGATGTCATGTTATCTGATCTCGATATGTTTGGACTTGTCGTGAAACACATGATTCTCTGACAAACGAATCCCACTCTTGTCATCGCAATAGATGATTGTCGTGTCAAGAACCTGCTCAAATAGCTCTGCAAAGAGATTCCTCAACCAAACTGCTTCACAACTTGCTAGGCTAGCTGCATTATACTCGACCTCTACAGTGCTAAGGGCTACAAATTTCTGCTTCCTACTCATCCATGATATCATGGCGGATCCCAGCGTAAAACAACATCTGAAAGTACTTTTCCTGTATATCCATGTAGTGTAACATCTCTAACAACATATCTCAATCCAAGGTCTTTCTACTCGAACTCGGAATCCAACTCCCTCTTACATTGTAAAACGAGAGGGTCTTCACCTATGATGAATATGTCATCAACTTATAATACCAAAATGAGAGGCATACCTTGGGTCGTTTTGAAGTGCAAGTTTGGATCAACATTGCTCCTTATGAATCCCAACTTCATCAAGTAACTGTCGATATGATCATAGCAAGCACGAGGGGCTTGCTTCTATCCATAAAGAGCTTTCTTTAATCAACATATATGGGTCTTCCTGTCATGAACTTCAAATCTTGGAAGTTGTTCAACATGCACTTCTTTTTGAAGGAAACCATGTAAGAAAGCATTCTTTATCCATTTGATGAAGAGTCTATCCTTGACTTGCAGCAAGGGCTACTATCGAACGAATGGTAGTATATCGAGCCACCAGAGCAAATGTATCATCATAATCCCCTCTTTTTGGGAGAATCCATGGTCTACAAACCTAGCTTTGTATTTTTCAATGCTTCCATCAGCCCCATGCTTGATCTTACAGAGCCATTTCGAAGTCATCATCGATTTCCCTTTTTGGTCTCGACACAACGTCCCATACGTCATTCTTCACGATTGACTCGTATTCTTCAGCCATGGCATCCTTTCAGACTTGTTCTTTTATGACTTCTTCAAAGGTATGAGGCTCAACTTGAATCATATTACTCATAGCTACAACATATGCTTGGTACCTGCATGGATTCTTGATTTCCCCGAAAGTTCCACAAACAACAACATGTTTCTCGACATCTTGTGATGTGTCCTTGAGCTAAAGTGGTCTTTTCCTTGCAGGGGGATCGCAAAGGAGGATCCAAAGGGTCCATAGTTTCCATGGTATCATCAACGATGTCCTTCTCAGATACATATGCTTGGTACCTGCATGGATTCTTGATTTCCCCGAAAGTTCCACAAACAACAACATGTTTCTCGACATCTTGTGATGTGTCCTTGAGCTAAAGTGGTCTTTTCCTTGCAGGGGGATCGCAAAGGAGGATCCAAAGGGTCCATAGGCTCCATGGTATCATCAACGATGTCCTTCTCAGATTTAGGCACAAAAGGACCTTCTAGAATATCCATATCATCACTCTTGTCTTTAGGAGGAGGAGGAGGCAGAGGGAGGTCACTTGCTTTTCTAAGGGTAACATCTTCATCGAATGTTACATCCCTTCTAATTTCAACCTTCCTTTGACTAGAAATATTCAAATATATTCTAGATGCTCTAGAATCTTCACTATATCCAACAAACGTACCTTTTCTTCCTGTAGCTTCTAGCTTGTTTCGTTTGTCTTGTTTTTGCTAGAGGGGAATGGTCCCCTTGACTTCTTTCCACTGGCGCACCCAGGACATACTCCATCATGATGAGCCAAATGAGCGCTTTTCCATTGATGAATGCAACCCTCATTCCTTTATTCTCCAAGGCAGATGTCAATACCAAATTCTTTTTCAATCCCAGCACATGCATCACATCATGAAGCAAAATAGGTTCCCTAGAGTTCAAATGAAATTTGACAGAACCAAAGTCCTTTACGGGATGGGTGGTATTGTCACCAAGAATAATGTTCAAATTCTTCTTCCTCGGGCCTCTCTACCAAATTAGAGAGAACTTCCTTATATCCAGAGAAATGATGAGAGGTCCCACTATCAACCAGCAAACTATCCCAAGAATCTGAAGGAGATGAACTAGATAATGCAGAAATAAGAATATATTCATATTGATTAGTAGCATTACTTTCATACCTAGAGTTTCTAAACCTCTTTTGTGGATGATCGCTATCTTCACGATCATCGGGAGAGTCTCTTCTTCTTCTTTCGTTTCACCTTCCATCTCTTCTTTCATACGACTTCTTGTTGTTATTGAAGCCATGATTATTGTTGTAGGAACTTGAAAAGTTTCTTCTTGGAGCATCTCTTTTTTCGGGACAATCTTGAGCATATTGACCCTTTTGATGACAACTGTGTAGAAATTTAATGATTTGCACCCTTAACACAATTTACAAGTTTGCATGTGATTGTTTAGGCCCAACCCACACGTTTTATTATGCTATTATAAGTTTCTGTATGCATTTATTGCAAACATTAGAGAGTGCTTCTACTAATTTTTCATTTTCCTATCAACTGATAATTAATGCAAAAGTTATGCAAGCATTCAACCCCACAGCCTCTTGAGGAAAACCGGCCTTCAAAGGAGGATTTTAGTGCTTGAGAAAATTATTTATAAGTACATATAATAAACACAGTATTTATCTCCCTTTCTGCTGTAGCATCAAATGTACAAATTATGGAAATTTGTGCCAACTGAACAAATCAGATTTTCAAAGATTTTTGTGTCCAGAGTTTGTGCATTTTTCCTCTGCTTATCTCCTCAATTTCAGTGCCCAGAATATGCCTTGATTTCAGTGCTGAAATGATGTCTGTGGTTCCTCAAATTTCGTGCTAAATGCAGCATAACAGCTCCTCAAAAATCGTGCCTCCTGTAGCTGCTGTCCTGAAATTTGCGCCTCTAACTCCAAGCCTGGACAATGCTGTTTTCACTCAAATTTCGTGCCTCCTGCCTTGAAATTCATGCTGAATATTTGCTATTCCCTTGGTTCTCATGTTGCTGTTTTCTTGAAATTCGTGCTGCTGCTCCTTGATTTTTGTGCTGCCACTTCCTTCTAGAAAATCGAGCTGCTGCTTGTACAGTCTCCTTGGGATTCAAGCTCTTTTCTATTGGCTGCAAATTCTCCTCATGCTCTCTCTCTAGTGTGAAGTGAAGAATTAGATCCCTTTTCCCTCTTTTCTCTCCTTGGAAAAGATTGAATCCCTAAACCTTGGATCTAATGGTTGAGATTTAATCTCCAAATCTCAAGATGTGTGGTTGAGATCATTTCTCTCAAATGACCCCCCTCATACATTGATTCCATTGCTTAAAAGTCTCCTAGTAGTTTTTTCAAGTTGTGTACTCACTTTAATATTAGAAAAATACACTTAGTACTTTTCACATAAAGTCATTTATAAAGTACAAGTGACTTTAATATTAAAAAAAGTACATGGTTGAGATTTAATCTCCAAATCTCAAGATATGTGGTTGAGATCATTTCTCCCAAATGACCCCCCTCATACATTGACCCCATTGCTTAAAAGTCTCTTAGTAGTTTTTTCATGTTGTGTACTCACTTCAATATTAGAAAAATACACTTAGTACTTTTCACATAAAGTCATTTATAAAGTACGAGTGACTTTAATATTAGAAAAAGTACATGGTATAACGTTTCTAAGTACCTTTTCCACCCATGACATTAATATAACTCATAAATGTCGCCAAGACAAAAGTAATTAATGTGCTTACTAGGCTAAAATGGATAAAAGCCTAGTAACACCTCTCCTTGGTACTATTTTCAACACTCCCTCGGTAAATCATAAGAAGAGATTTTGTACCTTGGGCCAACAATAGCAATATCATCAACTGCGGGTTGGAAAAATGGATTGTTCCTTGCAACGCTGAAAGGAATATCACTGCAAAGAAGAAACTTGCCCAACAACTTGTCAACTTCTTCTTTCCCCCTTCTTTTAATAACTGATGAGATAGATGGTTCTGAACTAGGTGTGGTTCTAGGAACAAGTAATGATGAGGTAGCAACAGGGTTGGCTATAGATGCTGATGGTGAAGTAGAACCAGTACCACTCTCATGTTCACCTCCCAATTCTGACACTCTACTCCCTGCTAGTTGACTCTTTAGAGCTAACTTGGACAATTTGGTTTGCTCTATTTCTTTCAATGATCTGAGGGCTCTTCAGATGATATTTGGATTTGTATTTGTGGAAGGCCCTACCTCATGTCCAAGAACTTGTGCAAGGTGATACTTCAATCTATATACCCCCCTGTGATATGATGCCCACATAACTTGCAAGTCAAATTCGATCGGTCAAACCCTCCATCGTGTTCACCAAATTCCCACAAGGGGTCCAATTTTCTTGGCATGTTTGTAACTTTGTTGAACTCTTGAGTTTTAATGTAAGATGAAGTTTGAATTTTGAAGTTGAACCTAGGGCATAAGAAGAGTTGCAAGCTAAAAAATAAAAATAAAATTAACATACAACATATTGAATTTTTGACAAAAAATCCCCTCAACTCAATGCAACAATAATGGCCAAAAACAAATTCAAACCCAAGCAAAAATTATGGAAAAAAAGTAGGGCACGAGAAGAAATTAAACAAATCAATCTAACAATTAGGTTTTTGCATTTTTGACCAAAATAAACCCTCTCCACTATATGCAACAAAAATGAAAAAAAACACAATCAAATCCAAACAAAAATCATTTAAAATAAATGGGTGATAGAAACCCATGGAAGAACAAGAAAAAAAACAAAAAATAAATGGCCAAATTTGATGCCCATACCTGAAAACCACGTTTTGTTGAAGAAACTTGGTCCAAACTTGATTTTTTTTTGCTTGGGATGCTAAATTCCTTCACTTTTCTCCTCTCTTGCCCTTGTAGATGAGTTCTCCTCTTCTTTAGCTCTCACTCTTGCTCTTTGTCTGAAAAAAATGAGGAAAAAAACCCAAAAATTGCTTTCTTAACTCGTTGTTCCGTGCCCCCATGATTTTTACAGGTTGGATCGCGATTTTTACTCTACTTTTTGAAAATAAAAAAATTGCTGGAAAAATCGGCGATGTTCGCAACGCTGATGGGATCTGACCCATTTATGGTGAGGCAAGATCCTTTTGGCAAGCAAATCTTGTTTGATCTGAATCCAAATGGTGGATTTGTATCTACGACATAGATTTGGGTATCCAATCTTAAGGTTCAATGAGGATTCCAACAAGTGAAGTGCACTGAAGTGAAGACAAGTCCACTAAACAACTAATGATGCCAAATGTCACCCCTTGACCATGCTAAAATGGGTTGCGTCACTGAAATTTCAAAGTGCTTATAATGTTTTAAAATCGAATGCTTATGTATCTCTTTATATTGGGTATACCTAAAATTCTAGGTAGTGAGTCACCCTACTAAGAGTAACATTATTAAAAATAGAACAACCTCAAAATCAGTTGAAACTCAAACCATAAGCAAATATCCCAATTGGGTCCTCAGGTAATTAAACGTGTAATTATCCTATCAATAGAACTTCAACAAATTGCAAAAAATAGAAAGTAATAGCTTTTCAGATTTGCCCCAAAATTGAAATCCATGCATATCTCCCCAAAGGATATGCACGACTATGATGAGATCCCAAAAAATATAATTATGCAAAAATTAACCTGACCATAGCCTTTTGGGATCCTTGACCTCCCATACCTTCTTCCAATACTTCACTGAACCCACGAGCATGGCACACCTGCTCTCTTGAATTATCTATCGACCTCCACCTGTGATGTACGTCTCCTTGTCTATGAATAAGTTGTTCAAGACACGTCCAACCATCTATCCTTGAGTGACAAAGACATGCAACCATGTGCCAAGTCTGAAAATCGCTCCATGAACTATTGATGCTGTGTCAACAGACCAACTAACCATTCCATCTTGTAAACTTATAATATACTCATGAACCTTCGATTCCAAACGGTGAACTCTGTAACAATGAGCTCACCTCTAATGATGTCCATGAAGATATACTAGAGATCAACACACGTGTGTCAGGGAAAATTTTGGTGTTAACAGGGCCCTTGTTAATTTCTTTAAATTTTGATCACTTTATTGCTTAGAGATTGCATTTCATCTGCAAACATGTCAAAATGTTTAAGCATATGATCAAACTTTTTCCACAATTTTTTTGGGCATTGGAAGCACTCTCTAGCCTGTAAGCAAGAATGGGAGTGCTAGTGCATTGCCAGCCCCACACTAATACCTACAATTAACGACTTTCCAACATGTATACACCTTACCCCTTCCGGGATTGAACATGGGAACTATGAGGCGAAAATCCATATTCTTAACTGTTAGACCACTTATGCTATACAAGCTTGTATGACTGCTGCTCTCATGTCCACTGATCTGGCAACAAACTAGTGGAAAACTAATTTTGAATGCCTGAGTGATATTAACTGTCACAGATATAAATTGTATGCATTCTGCTCCTAGTTTTCATTGTGTGAACTAACCATCACTGCTGTATAACTATCCTCCACAGAATAAACTCTAGCTGTAGACAGTTTACTAATTTCGTGCTCCTAAGCATGTGTATCCCTGCACTTCTTCATTAATTGGCCAGAGGAAGAAATCAATGTGTTAACTCAATGCACACAGACAGGATCATCAAAACATGGAATCTTGCCTAGATTTATGGTAAGCTGGGGTCTATCTTGACATTTTTGAACTGCTTTCTTTTGTTATGGCTTAGATTGTTTTCATGTGGATAGAAATGTTCATCATATATCACTTTTACTTCACTTATGTTATATGTGTTGGTTCTTTAAATTATTAATAACTTTCTAAGACATTCTATTGATTGTTTGTTTTATTTGCCTCTATTTGTCACTAATGTTATGTGGGTTGTTTCTTTAAATTATCAATAATGCTTTAATACATTCTGTTGATTGTTTGTGTTCTGTTTGTCATGGATAGTGCGTGGCATCACATCCTGATACTAGAACCCTTTTCCTCAACGGTAAGCTTTATCAATTCCAATAATCTATTTTTGCCCCATGACATGTTGCACTGATTGATATGCTTATCTTTCAAAATGGTATTTTATATTATTTATTACAGATGCAAGCATAGCATTTTAAATGATCTCTATGGGCAGCTAAGAAATTTGATGTTTAGTAGGGAAAGCTAGTTATGAA
This sequence comes from Pinus taeda, assembly GCA_000404065.3. Taxonomy (NCBI): domain Eukaryota; kingdom Viridiplantae; phylum Streptophyta; class Pinopsida; order Pinales; family Pinaceae; genus Pinus; species Pinus taeda. The sequence continues at coordinate 82,457 of APFE030918173.1, forward strand.
GAGAATTATTGAAGCGTTGGATTATATCTAGCCTTGTAGAAATTGGTTGAGATGCAGGACAATGGTTCTTTATCTTTCTAGGCCTTTCAAATAATTTGCATAAAATAGAAAATTAATAATCTTGAAGTTGTTCTGTTTCCTTGGAGAAAAAACTTTTACCATTTTTTTAAATTTGAAATAGAAATAGGTAATGGTAAATTTTTATTATTCATTAATGGTTTTGACTGAAGTGACAATAAGGTTCTCCTTTCTAGGAAGGACTTAAAAAGTCTCATGATGGCCTGGGTATTTATCCATCATCATTTTTTCATTCCAGCATAAGGACATTATTTAGAAACTGTGAAATATTTCCTATAAAAGAATTCAACCTGGGAGTTTTATGTTGAGAAAAATGGTACCAAGGAAGTGTTTCCCAGTGCATTGTCTTTTTTGCCTTGGAAAATACTTTAATGACCTTTTGTCATGAGACATTATGAGTTGTATTAATGTCATGGGGTTAAGTCACTTTATGAGGTGGTACATATGCTAGGTACCTTTTAATTAAAGTCACTTTATGTTTTAAATGTGACTTTAGGGAGAAAAGAAGTGATTTTTGATATTAAAATGACTTTTATATTTTAAAAGTGAATTTATGAGAGAAAAAATGCACATGCTATTAAATTGACTAGGTGTTCATTAAGTGAGGGGGACTACATGAGAGAGGGGGTCAAGTGGAGAACTTGATCTCGTCCATTGATCTCATGGGTTGAGATTTAATCTCAGCCCTTGATCAATAGGGTTAGGTTTTCCCTCTCTAATGAGAAGACAAAAGGAAAAGGCAAAGGGTTTTTCTCATTATTCTCATGAGACTTGAGGAGAGGAGAGCAAGGAGGACAAGTTTGCAGGTCTAAGGAAGAGTTTGGATAGCTGAGAAGAAGGAAATCAAATAGCACACTGAACCCAGAGTTTTCAAGAGCAGACTGCCACGTATCCCTAGAATTCCGGGCTGTTTTTTTGGGCTGAGCTTCTTGGATTTTCAGGTTGGATTTAAGCTGGAAAGTAGTGCTGGGCTAGGGCCGAGTTTTAGAGAGTTTGCGGTGGCAATTTACAGCTGTTCGAATAGCCTAAATCTGGCATATCTCAGACCAGGGCTGAGAACCCAGAAAGAGACCAGACAGCGAAAATTTCAAGGCGTTTACAATCAGAATGTTAGGACAGAATTTCAGGGTTAAAGGCTGCTCTTCCAGCACAGAAATCAAAGCACTGTTGAGTGGTTTTTTTATGCACAGAAAACAAGGCAAAATCAGTCAAAGTTCATTACTGTATGAAGGCTTATTTTTCTATGTAACTTGGAAGTGACTTGAACAAGCTAAAAAGGGAATTCCACAGTGGGAATTCCACCAAAACTTGAGGATCACTAGAGGAGACAAAAAGGAAGAATTCTATCCAGATGGAATCCAAAAATTCCTCCTCCCTATAATTTCGCACCAAGCCCTAGAAAGCCTCCTTATCCTTAAAGGGACAAAGAAAAATAAGAGAATTTATGGATAAAATTTAAGGGTGACCACCAAGGGACAAGACTAATGCCTAGACCATTGGGAGGTTGGAGTCATAGGAACTTTGACTTGACCAAAACGTCCTTCAAGGAGGTGTAAAGAGGAAGCCTTACCCCCTTAAGCATTTACCCTCTTTAATCAAGTTAATGGAGTTTCATGGATTAAATATGATTAGTATCGACTAGGAACATTCATTTCACATTATCAATGAGTAACACATGCAAAGATTTCTCAAGATTACCATTTTAATACCACACTTAATAACTAGGGCAAAAATTTCATCAAGAGACAATATTCCATGCATTAGACGTAGCGAAAATCAGAAATACACCATTAAAGAGCATGTACAAAACAATGCAAAATATATCCATCCATTAGAAAGACATTAGAGGCTCAAAGGAGCTAGCTTAGCAGTGATCACATGGTTTGGCTGCTGATCCGAGTCCCAGAGGAGGTTTATCTCACCCCTTGAGACATGGGAGGGCAAGTACCTTTGTCAAAGCCCTTAGTATTGGAGCATTACAGTTATTCTATCATTGGGAGACCTATGAGACCAGTTTCTGTGTCCCAAACTCACTTTGGGGCACCACATGATGACTTGTTTGGAGATGAAGGGGCCATCCCTTTTGTTCATGATTTATGGACCCCTCTCTCATACTTTGGCATGAAGAGGACTCAATGTGGCCCTCTAACGGCCCTACATCAGCATGACATCATCAATTCACCGAGCATTTGGATGGTTATTTCATAATTTGTAAAAGCTACTTGGTCGGCTTGTGACAAAAGCATGTATTCTGCTCTTAGTTTGAACGTTATTCTTTGGTAGATTTTTTTTTCAAACTTTGTAATTTTGACTCTAAATGTCTAAATAGTTGTAATTTAGAAGCTTTGGATTTAGAGGGACAATGACAAAGCCCTGATTGCCAAAAGAAAACTGAACACAGCTTGAAATTATATTTTTGTCATGTTAATGTACTTAATTAAACATCCTCTTGAAGACTTAAGATACCCTTTTTGAGAATTTAACTATTAGATGATCGCTTTTACAGTCAAAATAAGGTTATTAGATGGAATCTGGACTGAAAATCATTGAGTGAGTGGAACAAGGTACATGGACTCAGAATTGTTTCTAGTTAATGTTGTTTCCAGATGGTAAATTTCATTCTCATAAAGTTATGTCTAAATTGTCATCTTTCGTTATTTCAGTGTGCTGTTCAGCGTTTTCATGCAGCACGGTGAATCTTAGCCGTCTTTCTTAAACCAATTAGTACATTTCCTTACTGCTTACAAAGTTGGGAATCAGATTGCTATTAATATGTGGTGCAGGACCTTTGGGATCTAAATACATTGTGCACGACCAATAAAAATCTTCTGCATGACCAACCAGTTTGAATTGGTGATTTCGGGATACAGAACAAATAAAGAGGGGAGGCTAGGTTTGCTATTTATAGGGACACTACTATTTATCAATTATCCCTTGGAAAGAGAACAATTGCTCTTATTAGTTAATTATTTTATCGTACTTTAGACATCAAGTATCAAAGCATTCTTAATGTTGACATCACCCTTAACCAACTTTAGATGCCTTTCAATAGAATGCTCTTTCTTGAATAGTTTAAGTAGATGTTGTGCAATTGAGGAGACATGTATTAAATGTTCCTTCTTCTAAGGCCTGTTTATGACATGTTAGTTGTAGATATAAAAATAGCTTTATTAGACACATTTGATCAGGTCGTCCTTACATGTTTATTCTTTTTTTAATGCAGCTCATATACCTCTATATCTATATCCTTTTCTAAACACTGTCAGCAAGACACGACCATTTGAATACCTACGGCTTACCAGCCTGGGAGTGATTGGCGCACTTGTGAAGGTAATAGTACAGCTTGAAATTAAATAAATAATTTTCTTATTGTCAAAAATTGTATGTATTTGTTTGCTTGTTTTAGTCCCATTTAAAATCTTTGTTTGTTTGGTTGGTTAACTGCCATTTGCGCTAAGAATACCCTGAGCTGTGCTTAATCCTTCAAAATCATATATGCTTAATATAGTTTCAAACTTGTCATCTCTATCAAGGATGCCAAGGCTCCTGCAATACTAACTCTAAGTAAATAATATATTGCAATTGCCCATGTATCTTGACTTGTAGTTAATTGCCCTGGATAAATTTCTGCGTCATAGCTAACTGTGGCATTCTAGGCCATTGGATAATCCTTGCTAATCTGTGATTTAGGTGGATAATATGAACACAACCAATTATCTTTCTACATAAATAATTCTACATTTCCTAGGAATGAATAAATTTCATACAATAGCATTTTGTGGATTTTTATGCAAATTGAAAGATCTTCGCTAATCTGTATTTCACTTTTCCTACTTCCTATCATTTCTATGATTGTTGATACATTATTTGATTGCTGCTGCTATTTTGTGATTTAGGTGGATGATACGGATGTCATCAATTTTCTACTTTCAACGGAAATAATTCCACTTTGCTTGCGAACAATGGAGATGGGAAGTGAACTGTCAAAGACAGTGAGTATTTACAATTCACAAAAGTTTCTATATTTAATCTAAAAGCTTGCAAATTTGTAAAAGAGATGATCACAACATGGCCAATGTAACTTTAATATGTTCAATCTACATTGTAAAATGTCTCTTGTGATTTTGCTTGGTGTTCAAGTCTAGTGCATGTTTGACATTTTTAGTCCTGACACATCCTATGATTTAGTCTAGTTTGAAAATGACAGGGTTATTAGGTTTTCCACATTGATACGGAAAGACAGAGATGCTTGCTTTTGTATTCATGTTTGTGGAAGTATGTGTGAATATAAGGTCTGTACAGAAAAAGGAGATGAAAAATAAGCAAAAAGATGAATCATGAAATGGTGGAAATCAGGAAAACAAAAGACCAACAGAAAGTACTAGGAAAGACTACGAAGGTGTTTCAGCAGCCAAGTAATTCAAATAGTTACTTTTTTTATTGCATTTCAAATAGTCACTCTTGAGTGTTCATTAGGAGCATCAGTTAGACCTGTTCATTGTTACAATCTTCATTTTTTTAAACTCGAATTTAAGAGAACTCCTTGCAAGAAAATAACATGAAGAGTAATCACTATTTATGGTGATATTGAGTACATAGAAATTAAAATCAAAATAAGCAGCAATATGTTTATTGGAACAACATTAGATGCACACTTGTATCCTATGAAATGAATCTAGGCACAGCTGGGGGTGGGGGCTGGAGAGGTGGGGATATATATATATGGGTTTCAATGATGATCCCCTATAAGAAGAAATCAAAATAGGAAGCACTGTGTTAACTGGGAATGACATTAGGTGTGCACTTATATCCTATGAAATGACTCTAGGGACAGCAGGAATTAAAGTGTGAGATGGGTGGACAGATATAGCTTCCAATGATTACAAATGCAGGAATTTTTGAAAGGACATGACTATTGATTCAAAACTAGGTGGATTAAATACTAACTGTTGCTACTCAAATACTCACCTAATGGTAAAAGTCCCGACTCCTAATCCTAGCAGGAGAGCCAAGGAGCAACTACTAGGCAAGCCAACCACTCTCACAAATTTACAGATTAATGCTGGTCTAGAAACTTGGCACATTAGGATCAAGGTTACTTGGGGGCGGGAGCGGGGAGTGACATTTTCAAAAGGTCTCGGGTCGGCAGTGGATTTTTATACAATATATATTTTGATGCATATTTGTCAACAAAAGCATATATATTTTGATGCATATATGTCAACAAAAGCATGTAGAATAAAGAATTAGATATAAAAAAACATAAAAACATGGATTAAAGTTTTAAACCATATAACATCAATCATCTAGAAGTTATAATCTTCATCAACCACGTCCACAAGCTACAAGTTCTCATTTATATAGCATGTAAGGATGCACATAACCAAAATAGCATCGAGTGCAGTCCATTTATGAACCGAAAATACATCAACAAATAGGCTCTAAATGGACTCTAGCATCCAAAAAAATCATGCTACAACAAATAGCTACATTATCATCAAAATCATTGCCGATCTTGGGATCTTTGTCACTAATATCACCCTCTAAGCAATTAACATAAGATAGAAAAACTGTAGCATGCCAAGTCAAGATTTTTCTTGAGTGGTAGGTACATTTTTAATAGGATCATGATCAATGTTGCAGTTATCGTTATTGGGATATTATCGGCAAGGGAAAAAATCGGGAAGAAATCATAAAAAATCGTAAAAATCGGGAAAAAATCGTAAAATACAAAAATATTCATTTTTTCCCAATTTTTTTAATATCTAAAGCATCTACAACATAAAATAAATACATTGACACATAAATATGATAAAAGAACTAACATATAAGAGGTGTAATATCATTTCTAGTGCTACATCACACATAACAGTGAATCATGTCCTGAATAGTAAGTCCTGACTCCTGAGTCCCAACTCAGCCTCACAATATTAACAAAAAATATAATAATGTATCTCATATCATGAGTCATAATGTCATATACAATGAAATGAACCAAATAACTAAAGTCTAATACTACTGATTTCCTCTGCCCCTCTTGTGAGAAAATGCAATAGCTTTCCCTTAACCTCTAGATGTAGATGCTGGTGGAGTTGGCAGTGGACTGTGCTGTGCTCCAGACGCTGAAGAACTAGGAGCTACAAGAGGTAGACCATGTCCTCTACTGGTGACAGGGGTAGCCTGGGTAGGGTGTGTCACCTCCTCCTATTGCTCCTCATAAAAAAATCGGAAAAAAATATCTTACTTTTTTTAAAGATTTTTTTTTTTTTTTTCGTAAAAATCGCGATTTTCTCAAGTTATAGCGATTTTTTGTGGAAAAAAAATTAACGTAAAAATCGGGCGATAATATCGCCAAACTAAAAAAATCCCGATTTTATGATATTATCGCGATTTTCGCGACACTGGTCATGATAGATGAGTTCGACAACCAATGTCACTAACATCAAGGTACATGTTAGATTTTAGGCTTCTGTGGAAGTTTTTTGCAGTGGTATGATCCGGATTGTCCACAGTCTTTTGTTCATTGAGTCGACGTTTCAAACCCCAAAGGTGGTCCATCATCAGGACAAATCAGAAAGATAGAAAATGAATGAAAGATTGTTGAGAGAAGAAGACATGAACCTGGATATAATTGCTAGTCAGTCGTTCTCCTCTCAATTTTTATCCTCAGGATTTCGAGAAGACAGATCTCCTTCCATGTTTCCCCTCCGTATAGGGAAGTAATGTTAGATTTTAGGCTTCTGTGGAAGTTTTTTGTAGTGGTATGATCCGGATTGTCCACAATCTTTTATTCATTGAGTCGACGTTTCAAACCCCAAAGGGGGTCCATCATCAGGACAAATCAGAAAGATAGAAAATGAATGAAATATTGTTGAGAGAAGAAGACATGAACCTGGATATACTTGCAGGTCAGCCGTTCTCCTCTCAATTTTATCCTCAGGATTTCGAGAAGACAGATCTCCTTCCATGTTTCCCCTCTGTACAGGGAAGTAATGTTAGATTTTAGGCTTCTGTGGAAGTTTTTTGCAGTGGTATGATCCGGATTGTCCACAGTCTTTTGTTCATTGAGTCAATGTTTCAAACCCCAAAGGGGGTCCATCATCAGGACAAATCAGAAAGATAGAAAATGAATGAAAGATTGTTGAGAGAAGAAGACATGAACCTGGATATTATTGTAGGTCAGTCATTCTCCTCTCAATTTTTATCCTCAGGATTTCGAGAAGACAGATCTCCTTCCATGTTTCCCCTCCGTACAGGTAAGTAATGTTAGATTTTAGGCTTCTGTGGAAGTTTTTTGCAGTGGTATGATCCGGATTTTCCACAGTCTTTCGTTCATTGAGTCGATGTTTCAAACCCCAAAGGGGGTCCATCATCAGGACAAATCAGAAAGATAGAAAATGAATGAAAGATTGTTGAGAGAAGAAGACACAAACCTGGATATAATTGCAGGTCAGCCATTCTCCTCTCAATTTTTATCCTCAGGATTTCGAGAAGATAGATCTCCTTCCATGTTTCCCCTGCGTATAGGGAAGTAATGTTAGATTTTAGGCTTCTGTGGAAGTTTTTTGCAGTGGTATGATCCAGATTGTCCACAGTCTTTTGTTCATTGAGTCAATGTTTCAAACCCCAAAGGGGGTCCATCATCAGGACAAATTAGAAAGATAGAAAATGAATGAAAGATTGTTGAGAGAAGAAGACATGAACCTGGATATAATTGCAGGTCAGTCGTTCTCCTCTCAATTTTTATCCTCGGGATTTTGAGAAGACAGATATCCTTCCATGTTTCCCCTCCGTACAGGGAAGTAATGTTAGATTTTAGGCTTCTGTGGAAGTTTTTTGCAGTGGTATGATCCGGATAGTCCACGGTCTTTTGTTCATTGAGTCGACGTTTCAAACCCCAAAGGGGGTCCATCATCAGGACAAATTAGAAAGATATAAAATGAATGAAAGATTGTTGAGAGAAGAAGACATGAACCTGGATATAATTGCAGGTCAGCCATTCTCCTCTCAATTTTTATCCTCAGGATTTCGAGAAGACAGATCTCCTTCCATGTTTCCCCTCCGTACAGGGAATTAATGTTAGATTTTAGGCTTTTGTGGAAGTTTTTTGCAGTGGTATGATCCGGATTGTCCACAGTCTTTTGTTCATTTAGTCGACGTTTCAAACCCCAAAGGGGGTCCATCATCAGGACAAATCAGAAAGATAGAAAATGAATGAAAGATTGTTGAGAGAAGAAGACATGAACCTGGATATTATTGTAGGTCAGCGGTTCTCCTCTCAATTTTTATCCTCAGGATTTCGAGAAGACATATCTCCTTCCATGTTTCCCCTCCGTATAGGGAAGTAATGTTAGATTTTAGGCTTCTGTGGAAGTTTTTTGCAGTGGTATGATCCAGATTGTCCACAGTCTTTTGTTCATTGAGTCGACGTTTCAAACCCCAAAGGGATAATCTCCTTAATTTAAGGGATAAATCTCCTTAATTTAAGGGATAAATGTTGCATGACTTCAGAAAGACTTCTAACTTGAATTTCTCCAACTATTTAATCCATAATGAACTAATTAATTAATTCGTAGTAGCCGGTGAGACTAAATTCGATTTTAATTCAAGGAGAAATTAAAATTGGAATATTTTGGATTCTATTTTTATTATTTATTGTTGCTATTTTCAACATATATGGCAGCGAGAATATAGTGGTGTTGATTTGATGAGTGCTGAAAGATTTCTCCAATGACATCCAAGCCCCACTATTGAAAGGTTTCTTCCACTGGAATAGGTTGCAATCAAGCAATTGACTTCTTATTTCAGTCGACGTACCTTTGACAGACTAGACTCTTTCAGACATAAGCATGAGCATATTTGAACAATGTAGGCCAATAGAATACAACCTCCTATCGTCCTCTAAGATGACTCTAGGTTAGTTAGTCATGCCAAAGCCTCTAAAATATTTTGTTGGTTTTAAATTTTATGGATGACCAATGATATGAATTATTTAAAACAGGTTCTTAAGCCTTAACAATTACTAAACTAGATGAAAGGGTTGCTATTTGTCTAGCTATAGTTAATGGATTTAAAGTGAATGACTAGAAAAATATGTTATGATATAACCTGCTAAATATTCAAACATAATATTTGATTGGTTATAAGCAAAGAATACAAGCAAACCACGTTTCCTATAGAACAAAAAATATTCAAACGAATTCATATTTGTGTGACAATTAATTGATATAGGGGAGTTTATAATGACAATTTGTTATGAAACCAGCTCAAGAAAAGATAGAAAAGATAGATCAACGCCTTAGAATTCAGCCTCTTCGAGGGGG
>APFE030918173.1:94026-110059 GCA_000404065.3 Pinus taeda
AATTTGAATAATTAATTTGTTTTAATTAATTAATTAATCGCAGCTTCAAAATGAAAGACCCTCTTATGATGATCTTATGCTTCCGAGTGTCCCGAGGGGGGGGGATTTGTCTGATGAGGGTAAGCCAATTTTCACTGGTTTCACTCCCATTGTCCCTGTTGAGGTTTTGCGGAAATTTCCTAATTTCAGTGGCCTCTCTGATTTTTCTTTTGTGATAGTTGTCCTCCCTTGCAATTACCTTGGCGTCTTCTAAACACATATGATGCTTGGTCTTGGAAGAGTGTTCTGCAAGGGCAGATGTACGAGATCTCTCTTTCTTTATGTCAGTTGCATGCTCTTTTAGTCTCGTTTTCAGAGATCTGCCTGTTTCCCCAATATAACTTTTGCCACATGAGCAATCAATTTTGTACACTCCCTTGAGTTGTTGACGATCAATTTTATCCTTAACTGACCTCATCATCTGTCTTATTGTCCCACATGTTGTAAATTGGGTGTCTATGTTCTTCTTCTTTAGAATTTTTGCAATTTTATCGGTAGTCCCCTGGATGAATGGAAGGTAAACTTTCCCTGATTCTCTTTCTTGTCTTCAGGGGGACGCTTAGAGAGGGCCCTGTCCTGAGCCCTTCTTATAGCTCTCTTGATAGTCCACTCCTTGTATCCAATGTTTTTGAAGACAGAGGTTAAGTGTTCGATCTCATCCTTTAGGTGATCAGGGTCAGAAATTCTGAAAGCCCTAACAGCTAGGGTGTTCAAGACGCCAGACTTCTGGGAGGGATGATGGTAAGAGTCAGCATGAAGATAGCTCTCGGTGTGAGTTTTCTTTCTATAGACCTGGTGACCTAACGTACCATCGTCCTTTCTACTGATCAGAATGTCTAGAAAGGGGATCCTACCATTCTCTTCCAACTCCATAGTGAATTTGATTTCAGAAGATATAGAGTTAAGATGATTGAAGAACCTTTCAAGTTATGTCTTACCATGAGTCCAATTTACGTTGGTGTCATCGACAAATCTTTTCCACCATGCCGGCTTCAAGTGGAATGAGTCAAGGGCTTTTCTCTCAAAGTACTCCATGTATAGGTTGGCAACAATAGGTGAGAGCGGGGAACCCATGGCGACCCCAGAAATTTGTTCATAATAGTGATCTTGGAAACTGAAAAAAGTGGACCGAAGACAGATTTTTGCCAGCTTTGCTGTTTCTGGATCGGTGCTCATCCTTATAACATGGACAACGTCATCAAGGGGAATCTTCGTAAACAGGGATACGACATCAAAGCTTACTAAAATATCATCCTTATCCACCCTCCTATCCTTGATAAGTTTTACAAAATCCGTTGAGTCTTTTATAAAAGAGTCTGTGTTACCAACGAGGGGTTTCAGGATCTTGGCTACATACTTAGCTAATTCATAGGTAGGGGAACCAATGGTGTTAACAATTGGTCTAAGAGGGACCCCTTCCTTATGGATCTTTGGTAATCCATAGATTCTAGGAATAACCTCACAGGAGGGAATCAACTTCTTTTTTATTTTATCCTCTAGGTTGGTTTCCATGATGGCCTTCTTGACTTGTTTTATCACCTTAGGAATAGGGTTGGAGTTGACCCTTCTATAACTTCCACAGCTCAAATGTTCATTCATTTTTTGAATGTAATCTTCTTTGTTTAACACCATGGTTGCTCCACCTTTATCAGCTTTTAGAACAACTATTTTATCATTATTTCGGAGAGACCTCAGGGCCTCACGTCCCTCTTTATTCAGGTTGCTCTTCGGGCATTTAGACTTTAACATAGCTATGGAACATTCTTGTCTTAATACCTCCCTGTCGTTTGATGAAAGACCTTGAGTCCCATTCTCAATGTTGCAAATGATGCTTTCAAAAGGAATGTTTTTAGGTGAGACTGCAAATCCTAGTCCTTTGCTCAGAATTTTGATCTCTTCAGAGTTAAGCATTATGGATGAGAGGTTCACAACCCTCTTGTCATGCTTGTTAGGAATACCAGGGTTTTCAATCACAAACTTATCTTCTTTAGCTCCAAGCTCTCTACCCTCTAAGCTGCTCTTGTTTTTATTTATATTATATGTGTTACCCTCTGCCTGCAACAAGTTGTAGTTGGAACCAAAGTTGTAGATGATGCCTACGTTGCTGCAGCTGGTATCAAGGTACATAGAGGGCTTCGTGCTCTTGATTAAATATGAGTCCCATACCCTAGTACATGACAAAATCCAATGGGAACACTGCAATTCCCCAAGCCTGAAATATTGAAAAACTGATAAGTCTGCTAGATTTTGAGTGAGATCTAAAATTCTACTTTCTTTATATCAAATCCAATGAGGTTAGAACCACTCTCAAACATATTGAATCATTTCATGATAATGTCACTTTTACTTTAAGAATTTAACATTACCATGAATTGCGTATCAATACTAAGGCCATAAGCTTGAATATTAGGTTGCTCTACTCCAAAACTCTTGTTCCTTTGAAAAAAATTGTGTTTGGAACATCTTTGTGACAAAAATTTTGTGAAAAAGCTAGTGAGCGACTTTTTTTTTTTTTTGGGAGCTCGCTCCTATAGCGATTTGGAGGGGGGGGGTGGGAGTTGCTCCCCCGCAACCCTAGTTAGGATATTACATAACAGAATTAAAAGAAACAATGTGGTGTTAACCATATATGAAGTCTAGAGCAAAGCAAGATTGAATATGTATCTTTCCAAGTATTGAGAACTCATCACATAACTTAAATTGAAGTGCTTGAGCTTTTGATCAATTTAGGGTTTGAATGAAATTTATCCGAGTAAACTACACAAACCCTTATCAATTAAAATATCAAACAAAGTAATAAATCATAGGATCCAAACAATCTACGTTAAAATCTAACAATTGAAATCGTAGATTGTTAAAACAAAACCTAAAAATGGGAAAAGAATTGTTGGTTTTTTGGTTGGAGAAAAGTGATGGAATAGTGCCTTGGGCTATGGACTCTCTAGTTAAAATCCAAGTGAGATCTAGGATTTTAAAGGGAGATAATGTTGATGGCACCTAGAGGATTACCCTTGAAGTCCTATCTAGGGATGGATAGGAGAATCTGTCCAAGATGAATCCTCTTCCAGTACAACAAGGTGATCATAGGGAATGGTCAAGGCAAGAGGGAAGAGCCACTTGACATCCTGTGTTAGTGCAATGACTTAAAAAATCTAACGGTCAAGGGTGAAGGTAAGTATACCTTAGCGTTGCCTTCCAAATGGAGAATGTGGTAAACAAACACTGTAGTTGTTTGTACTCAAAAGTGAAATACACAAATGTATTGTAAATAATATATATACTGATAGAATAATAGGATGAATGAATGAATGTTACAATGAGGGGCCCCATTATAAATACTAGACAAGATGCCCATTCGTATGAAGAGATGTCTCTTTAGAAAGACACCTTTACACCTTTACACCTTTACATTAATTATTAATTATTTTTATGTTTGTTACTGTTGCCACACATTCTAGTAGGGGTCCCTAAGGGACAACTACTAGACCAAATGACAACAATGGGACAAAGACCCACCGTGAACTCAGTAAGTGTCCCCTACTCTCTATGGACTTTGATAGATGGAAGTAGTCCTAGCATGGAGGAATTCACTTGTGATGATGTGATCAATGATACGGTATGAAGTGATTCCCAAGGCCCATTCAAGGGGAGGCTCAATTAGGGCTCAATGCTTCAAGAGAAGCTAACCACTGTCCAAGAAAGACCTAGAAGGAAGACATAGAACTAGGGTTAAGAGATATTCAATGATGATAGGTATGTCCTAGGTCAAGACTTCCAATGTGATATCAAACCTCTCTGGGAGCCTTACAAGATGATTTGTCACTTGAAAATGCAATTTCAATTCACTAGAGAGTCCTAAAAAGACCTAAACAAGACCTAGGGTTTGAGTAATCGTGGGAGGAACTTCTCCAATGTGGTCACTAGGTCAAGATAAGATAGGGAAAAGGGTCTTGAATGCTTATTCCTTTGAATTCTATGTGCAAACGACCCTTAATAAGACCACCAACCCAAGACGTTCAAGAGGGGCTTCTAAAGATGCAACTAGGGCTTGAGTTTTCCTGCAAACCAACTGTGGGAATTTCTCTAAACTTGGAGAGTCACTAGAGGAGACACTAGTGCAGACACCTATCCAAATGAATTTGAAAGATCACTCCTCTAATGCAATTCGCAAGCGCCCCTAGTTGGCTGTCTAGGAAAGGGTTCAAAATTTTGCTTGGATCAATGCATAATCCTTGGGCTATGGAGTCTATGATGATTAAAATTTTGCCAAAATCGCCTTGAAGGAGGCTAAAAAGTGATGCCCTAGCAACCACTCTTTAACATGTACCCAACCAAGACCTATGGAATTTTATGGAAGAAAATAAATTTCAACCCACTAGGAACATTCATCTATTGCTATACAATGATTAACATGTGCAATTTCCAATCAAATAAACTTTTGCAATGATATTCAATAAAAATAGGGCACAAAAAGCATTAATTAATTGCAACAATACTACACATTAGACATTATTTCAGAGAGATATTCTACAAAATAACACTTACAAGATGACAAGAGAAATATCCATCCATGGAACAAGAAATGGCTCCAAGAAAGAACAAAAATTTCATTCTCCAAAGATATCGAAATGTATCAATAGATGTTTCTAGTGGTCATCTGAGAAATGTGTGAAATTCTTTCAAGAGAATAGTTCCAAGAAGTGATGATGATTCTCTCACAAATGAGAGTTTCGTCTATTTATATGATCCTCTTATAGTTTTAATTAGCTTAAGGTGCCCCTAACATTATTTTAACTTGCAAAATAACATGTCCTTGGTGACACGCCCACCCAGTAGCTCCTAAAGCGAAGAATAAATCATCGAAAGTGAGCCGAAATTATGAAATGATGGTGTAGAAGGGATGTTGGACAACTTCATTGAGTCCTTAAGGTGCCATAATGTGAGTGAGGGCTCCATGAATGATAGATAGGGGGTTGGCCCCTTGAACTCTAAGTAAAACATCATGTGGTGCTCCAAGTGGCTCTAGGCACAAGTAGTGGTTTCATGGGTATCTTGATGAGAAATAAGCTTGTAGGCTACTCGAAATGAGGGCACAAAAGATGTTTCTTTCGCTCCCATGTCTCAAGGATGAAACAAACCTCCTCTGGGCCTTAGATTAGCTGCCAAACCCAATATATACAGTTGGGGGCACTGCTTGTCCAAATACGTCATCTTGCATGTAATGTGGGGCAATTAACAAGTTGCTGAAGGTGTTGAGGCTTCCCATGGCATGAGATAACACTTTGTCACATGATGCAAACCCATGGCTCTCAATGCTTCCCTTATGAAAATACGATATAATTCTCCAAAGATATCAAAATGCATAAATAGAAGTTTCTAGTAGTCATCTAAGAAATGTGTGAAATTCTTGCAAGAGAATAGATCCAAGAAGTGATGATGATGCTCTCACAAATGAGAGTTTCGTCTATTTATATGATCCTCTAATAGTTTGAATTAGCTTAATATGCCCCTAACATTATTTTAATTTGCAAAATAACATGTCCTTGGTGACTAGCCCACTAAGTATCTCATAAAGCGAAGAATAAACCATCCAAAGTGAGGCGAAATTATGAAATGATGGTATAGAAGGGATGTTGGATGACCTCATTGAGTCCTTAAGGTGCCATAATGTTTATGTGAGTAAGGGCTCCATGAATGATAGACAAGGGGTTGGCCCCTTGAACTCTAAGTAAAACATCATGTGGTGCTCCAAGTGGCTCTAGGCACAAGTAGTGGTTTCATGGGTATCTTGATGAGAAATAAGCTTGTAGGCTGCTTGAAATGAGGGCACAGAAGATGTTGCTTTCCCTCCCATGTCTCAAGGATGAGACAAACCTCCTCTGGGCCTCAGATTAGCTGCCAAACCCAATATATACTGCTAAGCCAGTTGGGGGCACTGCTGGTCCAAATGCATCATCTTGCATATAATGTGGGGCAATGAACAAGTCGCTGAAGGTGTTGAGGCTTCCCATGGCAAGAGATAATGCTTTGTCACATGATGCAAACCCATGGCTCTCAAACGCTTCCCCTACAAGTGTCAATATGATATCATTCTCCAAAGATATCGAAATGCATCAATAGAAGTTTCTAGTAGTCATCTAGGAAATGTGTGAAATTCTTGCAAGAGAATAGATCGAAGAAGTGATGATGATGCTCTCACAAATGCGAGTTTCGTCTATTTATATGATCCTCTAATAGTCAGAATTAGCTTAAGATGCCCCTAACATTATTTTAGTTTGCAAAATAACATTTCCTTGGTGACAAGCCCACCAAGTAGCTCATAAAGTGAAGAATAAACCAATTAAAGTGAGCCAAAATTATGAAATGATGGTGTAGAAGGGATGTTGGACGACCTCATTGAGTCCTTAAGGTGCCATAACGTGAGTGAGGGCTCCATGAATGATAGACAAGGGGTTGGCCCCTTGAACTCTAAGTAAAACATCATGTGGTGCTCCAAGTGGCTCTGGGCACAAGTAGTGGTTTCATGGGTATCTTGATGAGAAATAAGCTTGTAGGCTACTCGAAATGAGGGCATAGAAGATGTTGCTTTCCCTCCCATCTCAAGGATGAGACAAACCTCCTTTGGGCCTCAGATTAGCTGCCAAACCCAATATATACTGCTAAGCCGGTTGGGGGCACTACTGGTCCAAATGCATCATCTTGCATATAATATGGGGCAATGAACAAGTTGCTGAAGGTGTTGAGGCTTCCCATGGCAAGAGATAACGCTTTGTCACATGATGCAAACCCATGGCTCTCAACGCTTCCCCTACAAGTGTCAATACGATCCTCTGGTGCGCTTGGGACCTAGTTAAGTTGCCCAACCCACGATGAAACCACTTGCCAATTCTGTATAAGATCCAATGCGTCTACTCACCTTCAAATACAATAATTCATTAGTGCATCTAAGTGAACCAACTTGTTAGTCAAGGGCACAAATGTGAAATTATAGTGGGTCTCCCTTCCAAATTATGGGCTTTGAGCATGTAATGGTGTTACCTTCCTAGGTAGGAGTGGTTAATAAACAACCCAATTAGGTGTTCCCAACCCCTAAAGGGAAGGACATGCCCAAGGTATATCCTTCAAGTGGTAGGTGTCATGTGGATGATGATGAGGTGGATTGGGACACAGGGGTCTCAAGGCCAAATGCCATGGGTTCAAGGGTGGTAATGATGAGGGATGTCCACATATTTGGGTGTATGGATGTAGGAGGGAGAAATCATGGTACATGAGTTACCCTGGCCTTTGTTTTTCCGCCCTTCTCTTCATTTGCCTTTTGCCTATATTGGGGTATTGAGTCTATGATGATTTGAATTTTCACCAAAATTGCTTTCAAGGAGGCTAAAAAGCGATGCCCTTGCAACCACTCTTTAACATTTAGCCACCCCAGATCTATGGACTTTTATGGAAGAAAATAAATTTCAATCCACTAGGAACAGTCATCTATTGCCATACAATGAGTAACATATGTAATTGCCAATCAAATCAACTTTTACAATGATATTTAATAAAACTAGGGCATAAAAAGCATTAATCAATTGCAACAATTCCACACATTAGACATTATTCAAGAGAGATTTTAACAAAATAACACTTACAAGATGACAAGAGATATATCCATCAATAGAACAAGAAATGGCTCCAAGAAAGAACAAAAATTTTCAGCCTCCGAAGGTCTCGAAATGCGTTAATAGAAATCTCCAATAATCATTTGAGAAAAAGTGTGAAATTCTTGCAATAGAATAGATCCACGAAGTGATGATGATGCTCTCACAAATGAGAGTCTCATCTATTTATATGATCTTCTAATAGTTTGGATTAGCCTAAGATGCCCCTAACATTATTTTAATGTGCAAAATAACATGTCCTTGGTGACAAGCCCACCAAGGTGCTCATAAAGTGAAGAATAAGCCATCCAAAGTGAGCCGAAATGATGAAATGGTGGTGTAGAAGGGATGTTGGAGGGCCTCATTGAGTCCCCAAGGTGCCATAATGTGAGTGAGGTGCCATAGGGTAAGAATACATACCTCATCATTATTAGACTTTGCAGGGTCAAACGAAGATATCCTTTTTCGACTGCTGTTCCATAGTTACAATGGTATGGCTTCTAAACTCCTTGGTGTTTGCATCAAATATCCTGTAATTTAAATTTGGGCTATTGTGATGAGTTAGGGCTTTGACCTTCCTTAAGCAGACAAATCCTTTCACACCAGTTTTTTGGCCTTATGATGATTTGGTAGTTTTTCTTCAGGTAGGAGGGTAGATCTTGTTCTTTGATTTTTTGAACAAGGGCTTAATGAATTCAAGGTTGTGAGTGAGGGCTCCATGAATGACAAAGAAGGGGTTGTCCCCTTGATCTCTAATAAACAATACTATACCTATGCTTAGTTTTGATAGAGGAAGAATACATACCTCATCAATATTAGACTTTGTAGGGTCAAACAAAGACATCCTTTTTTCGGCTGCTGTTCCATAGTTATAATGGTCTGGCTTCTAAACTCGATGTTTGCATCAAATATCTTGTAATTTAAATTTGGGCCACTGTGATAAGTTAGGGCTTTGACCTTCCTTAAGCACACCAATCTTGTCATACTAGTTTTTTGGCCTTATGATGATTTGGTAGTTCTTTTTCAGGCAGGAGGGTAGATCTTTGATTTTTGAACTATGGCTTAATGACTTCAAGGTTGCTTATTCACTATAACCAACTCCTTTGATTTCAACCTTCTTTTTAGAGTGTGATCTCAAGAATGCTTCAACCTCTTAAACATACAGATTTGATAGTGTAAACACTCAATCTTTTTCAAGTTTCTCGGCCTTAGACTGAGGTTTATGAGGGATTCGATATGAAGGCTAGAGTATGCATGATCTAGTTATAATTTGCAAGTTGACCTTATCTCAATGAACCTTGAACAAACTAGGTTTGCGACTTAATCAAACAATATTCTCCTTTCCGAAATGATAGTCACAAGAATTTCAACCCTCCACAAACAAGTCTTTTGTTCTAATGCAAATTGACAAGGACTTTTCCAGACTTAGGCCTACTTAGGGATCCCTTAAAAGGTGATCTCAATGCTCCTTTCTTCACCACATGTGTGACACCATATTGATTTTCTATTGCAATCAAGACTAGTACAATTTTTCAAATTGATAACTACTTCCAATGATACAATTAGACTTCCTTAGCACTTTTCAATCACTAAGTAGTTATACATGAAAAATTTCAACCATTATTTTCTTCAATAGAGCAATAGATATCACAATACACAATGAGACAAGAGGCACCAGAAATTAGGCCAGCGACTAGGGCAAAACCCACAAGGGGAAAGCCCATCAAATCTTTCCTTATGAGAGAGAATTTAATTCATCAAAATGTACATTAGAATATTCCAATCAAAACATCAATCTTTGACCTCAATATCAGTCAAAGGAGAGAGAAATAGTCAATGCTGGTCCACCGTTAGAGTCTGCAACAGAGGGCAAAATTTCAGCCTCTTCCTCAATCTTAGAACTCACATAAGCCATAAAATAACTAATGTCTCAGACTCGCATGATTCCAGAAAAGTTTAGTGCCACAAGTCTGTAAGGTTCCACAAAAGTTTAATGCCATAGGTCTGCACTGTTCCACGGAAGATTAGTGCCACAGGTTTGCAAGGCTCCTCAAAAGATTAATGCCATAGGGAAGCTGGCATACCATAGAGAATAATGCCTCAAAGAAGCTCACATACCACAGAGAATAATTCCTTAGAGAAACTTGCATACCACAAAGAAGAGATGCCTCAGTCAACTAGCAAATGCCTCATTAGATGATGCAAATTCTGCCTTGAAGGAGAGAAAATAGGCTCAATATATAGTTGTTCGTCCATGCAAATGTGTCTTTTGGGCAGGCTGACATGATCTAGAAGGGGGCCGACTTGAGCATTTGTGGGGTCATAAACCAAAATATAAATTCAAATTTTCTTCTTTGATTTGCATGATGAAAATACTCACTGAAGCTACCATTTTTCAACAATTTTGGTTGGAGGATTGTCTTCTGAGGCAACAAACCATTTCTTTGAGGCAAGTGAGCGCTTGAATCTTAGTGGCTGAGGCAGGGAGGGTTGGACTAATCTTTCTGAGGTAGCGAACTAGATCTCTGAGGCAAGCGAGGGTTTAGATTTTAGTTTTTGAGGCAACGAGGGCTAGAAAGAATCATATTGAGGCAACACGTCATCTTTCTAAGGCGACGAGGGCTAGGAATAATCCTATTGAGGCAACAACTCATCTTTCTAAGGCCATCGAGTGTTGGAAATAATCCTTCTCAGGCAGCAGATCATCTTTCTAAGGAAATAAAGAGTTGGAGCCTAGGTAGCGAGGGTTGGAAGAAGAACATCGATTAGTTGTGTGTGGTAGCGAAAGGTTAGCGGGCCGCATGAAGTTGAATACAAACCTACAACGTGTTGGAAATACTTGTGAATAATTGGTGACCCGATTCCTACTGCAACGAACTAATGATATTTCTCCTACTTGTTAAATTACTTGAACAAGTTACTTGCAATTTTCTGCGACAAATATTGAAATACATACACTGCAACCTACACAAAATAAAATACTGCTGAAACTAAATACTGCACTGGAGAGAAATAAACACACACACATACTTTGTTGTTTTTGGACAAATGTCCTCGGAAAAACCCAATGTAGGAAAATTGGTGTCGCAACTGAGGGTTTTATTATTATGCAGTGGTTTCTGAGTGCAAATTGTTGGATGCCTAAATTGGCTATTCGATACAATGAAAAACTGGCAAAGAGTTAGTGAGAAAAATCTCACACTGATTCGTTAGGTCCAACACTGATCAGGGACAGGGTGGCTGGCCCCAAGCCGCCTCTGCGTAACTTCTACGTCACACTTGCTAGGCTCTGCGTCACCTCCCCTTTCTGATCTGCTGCTGTTTGGAAATTCGACCCTCTCGCCCTCTAGTCTCACACCTCAGCGTCTGGCACTAGATCTCGACTCTCCCATCTGGATTTCGAACTCCCTTGGAAGCTCTGCACTGCCTTTGCGTGGCACTGCGCTGCCTCTTTGAACTGCTCTATGCCTTCTCTGCCTTGCACTCTCCAGATCTGGAAAACTCTTCTCTAGACTACTATCCCTGCCCCTCACTGCAAGAAGATCACTTGATCTTACTCCGACGACTCAACATTGCTACTCTTGAGAAATTCGATCTCTAATCTCTTATTCGATATGTTCTCCAAGTGCCCATCGAACTACTCCTTAGAATCTGTCATTGGAACTCCAACGACCAAGATTAAAACATAATCAAGGGCAAAGATTAAGTGGGAGTTGATTCTCATCTTCTTCTAAAAGAATCACACTTGATTTAATTAATACCCTTTAATTAACCAGATTTCCTAAGTTTAGACTTAGGGAACCTTTTAAAAAAGTTAATTATTTTAATTAAACCATCTCTAGGTGGAATTTTCCCAAACAATTTTTGGGTATTGGAGAATGCATGTGTCTTAGCCTCTCTGCAAAATCTCGAGGAAAGAGCACATCCGATGCTACAGGAATCAACACTCCCTCTTAGCAAGGAATGTGCTCTATTGCTGCAACCTACTGAAGCATCACTCTGTCGCTGCACCATTTCCTGCTGCACTGCTAATGTGTGGCTCTACTGCCCACCAACTACTATGCAACTTTGATAGGAGTTGCACCTGCGTTGCTGACCCTGCTGAACTGCTATCAACTACTGCATCTGCACTGCGACCTTTTCTCCATTTGCTGTTGCTGCAGCTGCAACATCTGCAACGAAAAAAAATTCAAAATACTGAACCAACTGTGGTCAGTATGATGCATTCGTCGTTCGAGTTTTGACTGTTGCTAGCCTCAGCACTGTCACTGAAGCCTCTGCGCTGCTGCTGACTCTGCTCTGTGCCAACTGCACTACTGCCAACACTGCTCTGCGCTGCTCAGTCTCAGACCGCTACTAGCTACCGCATCTGTCACTCTGGCACCTGACTGCACCAACTTCCACTGGTCCATCCTACTATTGTTGAATATGGGCTCCCGTAGCAAGGTCTTGATCCAAGATGTGGACTCCTCAAGGATCCTGCCCATCTTGTAGCTCTCTGGGGCTACAATTCCAGATCGCCCCACGTCACCCTTGGAGGCATCTTCGCAATCATGGAAAACTCCTCCTCCAGTCTGAAGGACAGCTTGTCGATCTCAGCGGATGCAGCTTGCTAATCCTACTTCTCCTCTTTGTCCATATTTCTGAGATGACACTAAGTGCTGTAGTGGACCAGCTCAGCACACCTGTTGATCTTCAAAATGTCCTTCTTTCTTCTGCGCTACTCCTGCTGCCCCTTTGATGCAAGGGCCACGTCCTCCTCTTCCTTCACTGCTTTCGCCCCATTGCTGCTACTGCCACTGATGGTGGTCTTCACCAGATCACGCCTCATTTCCTCTTGCTGCAGCTCAGCCCATAAACGTTCCCAATTTGGTAGTTTTTCTTTGCCTATGATACTTTGGATGAAAACTTGCCAATCTTTAGAAGCACTATTCAGCGCTAATCGTACAAATCCCTAAGGGTTGGGGCGCTGACCCTACTTATGCTAGTTGGTCCCGAACATCCTCAAGCCTCGTAAGGAAGGTGTCTACACGCTCCCCTTTCTGCATCCTTGATCATCTCAACTTCTCCTCTAAGTACATCTTTCGTTGCTCGGAAGATCCTTCGTATAGCGTAGCTAAGGCTTCCCACATCTGTCGGGCAGTATCCTTGCTGGCTATATGGGATATTACACGATCTCGAACCTCGTCGAGAATGATCCTCTTAGTCTTTGCCATCTCAGCCTTGAGCGGATCTGCATCGGCAGGTACAACTACCACACTATCGACATAAGTTTTGAGATCGTGCTCATCTAGAAGGTAGGAGATCCTAGCCTTCTATATCACATAGGTGGAGGCTACTCCTGCTGCCCCTTTGATGCAAGGGCCACGTCCTCCTCTTCCTTCACTGCTTTCGCCCCATTGCTGCTACTGCCACTGATGGTGGTCTTCACCAGATCACGCCTCATTTCCTCTTGCTGCAGCTCAGCCCATAAACGTTCCCAATTTGGTAGTTTTTCTTTGCCTATGATACTTTGGATGAAAACTTGCCAATCTTTAGAAGCACTATTCAGCGCTAATCGTACAAATCCCTAAGGGTTGGGGCGCTGACCCTACTTATGCTAGTTGGTCCCAAACATCCTCAAGCCTCGTAAGGAAGGTGTCTACACGCTCCCCTTTCTGCATCCTTGATCATCTCAACTTCTCCTCTAAGTACATCTTTCGTTGCTCGGAAGATCCTTCGTATAGCGTAGCTAAGGCTTCCCACATCTGTCGGGCAGTATCCTTGCTGGCTATATGGGATATTACACGATCTCGAACCTCGTCGAGAATGATCCTCTTAGTCTTTGCCATCTCAGCCTTGAGCGGATCTGCATCGGCAGGTACAACTACCACACTATCGACATAAGTTTTGAGATCGTGCTCATCTAGAAGGTAGGAGATCCTAGCCTTCTATATCACATAGGTGGAGGCTCCGTCCAATCGATCTTGATCTCTCAACCCAACTGATGCCATCTTTCATGAAAAAGTCGAACTAATCCCTATTCTCCTCTGCTTAGCCACTGCCCAACTGTTCACACTCCCTTCTGAAGTGAGAAATCCCGCACACAACTACTGCTGCTCTGCTTGGAAAATTCAAACTTCTTGGCTATAAGTCCTATGAGGAAGAAATTCCCTCAGTATGTGCTATTCTCTCCTGATGCTATTATGCCAGCAACTACTGCAAAATAATTGCTACCCAGCTGAAGATCTGCTTTGCAAGGAAAATGCGCTGCTCCCTTCTGCCTCTTGAAAGCTTCAATCTGGAGAATCGAATCTTTGTCGACTCACTCGAAGAAATCGATCTCACTCAAAACTTTGACCTCCTTGGCCCAAGGAATATGCTGCCTCTGGGTTTCGAACTGCTGCCAAAGCAGGTTTTGGAACCTCCTTTTTTCCTTTCTGCTCTGAGCTTTCCTGCTTATGATCTGTGCTATGGTACCATGTGAATAATTGGTGACCCGATTCCTACTACAACAAACTAATGATATTTCTCCTACTTGTTAAATTACTTGAACAAGTTACTTGCTGTTTTCTACAACTAATATAGAAATACATACAGTGCAACCTACACAAAATAAAATACTACGAAAACTAAATACTACATTGGAGAGAAATAAACACCCACATATACACTGTTGTTTTTGGACAAATGTCCCTGGAACAACCCAATGTGGGAAAATCGGTGCACCAACTGAGGATTTTATTATTATGCAGTAGTTTATGAGTACAAATTGTTGGATGTCCAAATTGACTATACAATACAGAGAAAAACTGACAAATAGTTAGTGAGAAAAATCTCACACTGATTCGGGAGATTTGACACTGATCAGGGACATGCTCGCTGGCCCCACGCTCCCTCTGTGCAGCTTCTATGTCAGACTTGATGGCTCTGCGTCACCTCCTCTTTTGATCTCTTGCTGTCTCGAAATTCGACCCTTTGGCCCTCCGGTCTTACATGTCGGCTTCTGGCACTAGATGTCGACCCTTCCAGCTGATTTTCGAACTCCCTCTGAAGCTCTGCGCTGCCTCTGCGTGGCACTACGCTGCCTCTCTGAACTACTCTGTGCCTTCTCTGCTTTGCACTCTTTGGATTTAGAAAACTCTCCTCCAGACTACTATCCCTGCCCCTCACTGCAAGAAGATCACTCGATCTTACTCTCACAGCTCAACGTTGCTAATTTTGAGAAATTTGATCTCTCATCTCTCATTAGATATGTTCTCCAAGTGCCCATCGAACTCCTTATAATCTCTCGTTGGAGCTCCAATGGCCAAGATAAAAACATAATCAAGGGCGAAGATTAACTGGGAGTTGATCGTCGTCTTCTTCTAGAAGATTCACACTTGATTTAATTAATACCCTTTAATTAACTAGATTTCCTAAGTTTAGACTTAGGGAACCATTTAAAAAAGTTAATTATTTTAATTAAACCATCTCTAGGTGGAATTTTCCCAAACGATTTCTGGGTATTGGAGAATGCATGTATCTTAGCCTCTCTACAAAATCTCGAGGCAAGAGCACATCCAATGCTACAAAAATCAACAACACTGAGGGAGGGGGGGTTGAATTGATATTCCATAAATTTCAACAATTTAAAGATCATAGAGTATTAACCAATCACATCATGTCAAAGATACACAATTTATATTAAAAATTGATTTATATCCCGAAAGGAAGCTACAACTTCGACTTTACTAGCTATAATTGGAAGGGCTACAATCCCTGTTTTACTAGCTCTGACTGGAAGGAGGCGACAACCTCTTGAAGGAAGCTACAACTTTCCTGCCAGACACCTTTTCCACCCTTTATGATAAAAGATAGAACAAAAACTCATGGGCTGCCATACCAAGTATAGTGACCCAATGTTGCACGAAGCAGGGATGAAGCGGAGACGCGGAAGCGTCATTTTCCAAAAATCTAGGAAGCGAAACGTTTGCTATATATATATATTTATATTTTTTTGCATTTATACTCAAAACAAACATCCCAAATACCAAATTAGTTGTAGAAGACATGAAAACATGCATATTTTTGCATAAATCAAGATAGATATAACATCCATTGTACATTAATGATTAATTATTCGAGCATCAACCATTTAGACGCATCAACCATCTAGAATCTAGATTCTTCTCCTCTTGTCTAGCCTTTGCCTCTACCTCGATTATCTAGCGATATTAGTCAACATTGCCCAATTTTGATCAAACTACCTAATCCAAGACTTAAAATATGGTAGAAAAAGATTAACATGCTTGATCGATGATTTTGACTTGATTGAAAGGTAATTTTTTGCTAAGGGCGTGTCGCGTGACAAAGGAGTTCAACAATTA
>APFE030918175.1:9415-38050 GCA_000404065.3 Pinus taeda
TGGTTTTGTGCATGATTTTCGCACATGTTTTTTGGACGCGATGGTTTTCGGTCCATGGTTTTCGACGCGATGGTTTTCGGTCCATGATTTTGGACGTGATGTTTTTCGGTCCATGGTATTGGATGCTTCGGCATGTATAAATATGTATTGTAACATTGAAAGGAACATAATGAAAAATCAAGCTGGTAGTCCTGGTTTTTGGATCCAGTGGGAAATCTCTATGTATATGTGTTTTATATGCTATGCTTTCGCATTTTTATTTTTCCTATGATTTAGAATTCGTATGCAGGTAATTTCTTTACAGGGTTAAAACCTACAAAGGTCCTATCTTATCAATAGAAAGACATCGGCGATCTCCTTTACCGGAACGTTTGGAATTGAGACCCAATTTCCTGCACATATCGTGTGTAACTGCTCTATCATGATTTCTCAAGTCAGCTTTGAAGGTAAGCACTTATTTTTCATGGTTCGAATCCATGAGGAAAATATAAGCTACAACATCTGGCTCCAGTTGGGACAGTGCTTTGATAGAAAAGTGGTGAAAACTTGTAGATTAGTGGCCTTAGTTGGGCATTGAGTCAGACCAAAACAGATTCAAAATCTCTGAAAATTTCACTCTCTGAAACCTTTGTCTTCCAAGATCTTTATTCATGAACTGAAAATTCTAAACTAGAAATATTGCAGGTTCAAAATAAAATTTTCACTGGTTGAGCTTATTTATGTAGAGGTCTCTAATTATGTACGAGACTGAACTTTTTCCTGTGAAGTCAACTTTCCAATGATACCCAACCAACATTTGAGTGCTAGACCTAATGCCTCCATACTGTTGAAACTCATATTTTAAAATTGGCATACACCATAAAATATTTTCAAATAAAAAGTTTAACAGATACCCCAGAATCGATAACTGTTGTTTACCAAAGAAAAATGGCATATAGTCAGCGACTGGGTCATAGAATTGATGAGAAAAAAATTCAACTACCTCTTTTTCTTGAAAATTTTCTTGACATGTATCTTCTTGAACATGGCAGGCACCTTCACTATTTGACTGCGCAATTTGGGGTTGTATAACCACTGGTTTCTTCACACAATCAAATAAAAGGTCTTTTGCTTCAAAAATATGTTTGCACAATTCCTTGTTCAATTTTTCACACTTCCACAGAAGCACAATTAATCTAAAAATAAAAATTTGAAGAAGCTGACATATGTTCTTGTTCAAGAAATTGTTGATGTGACAATTTTTTTCCAGGAACTATGAAATTTTCACTACTGTCAGCGAAGTGTCATGTATAATGTGTGTATATGCCACCAATTTCGGAAATATCATCCTCAAGAAACACCATGTCAAAACCATCCATTATCTCATGAAAGGGAAAATCATCTATTGCAAATGTAAAACTATTTTGCTGAAGAGAATTGTTTAACTTGGAAAAATTTGACTCGCAACTTGTAAAATTTGAAGAAGAATTTATATTCAAATCTGACGATCGTTGTTTAGATTCCTTCTCTTGTTGAGTTTTTTCTGGATCAAGATAAAAATATTGACCTAGAAGCTTCCCAGACGGCGAGAGGTTATCCTCAATTTCTTGGGCATCAATAAACATCTACTCCAGGGTTTTGGATCCACTCTCTCTGAGATAAAATGCCACATCATGATGAAGATATGTTGAATAGTATACCATAGTAGTAGCTTCAGGAGGGAGAATTTGTAGGGGCACGCTGAAGTAAAACTTCTGGAACCTCCTATTAAATTTGATGAGTGATTCTTCGCTCTTCCTCTGCATAGTGTACTATTCTAAAAGATATTTCTCATGAGATTTATGTTCACCCCAATACCTCAGGAAGATATCTTGAAAACCTTGCCACGAACTGATCAAATTTGCCTTTAAATGTTGGAACCACTACCGAGCTTCACGCTTTAATGAATGACAAAACAACCTCAAAGCCACATCTTCATAAATAATTTGAAATTTGTCCAAAAAGTACTCAAATTCTAAGACATGTTGTTCATTTGTATCGTCATCATTCTCTCCAGAGAAATTTGGAAAACATTTGAAGCTTTTCAAAGGATACAGGTGAAGAATTGTGGGAAGCTTCAGAGGTTTAAATATTTTCCTGGTTTTGCGCTAAAAAGAAAAGGGTTGATTGTGAGGCAAAGTGGTGGCTACCAAATATGATGAATCATCTTCTTTATATTCATACTGTGGGTGATTATCCTCAAGGATTATAATGCAACAATCATTTCTCTTGTCAGATTCAAGGGATAAATATGTCCTAAGATCAATGATACAAGTGTTGGGTTGTGTTATATTCTTTCCATGACTAGCCTATGTACCCCCTTCGTTGCGTCGATTGTGCAGCAAGGGGGCCACAGGGAGATTTGAGGGGGGCGGTTAGCCACTCTCTACAGGGTCCGGGGCAGCACTCTGGGGAAAGAAATTTTGGACCCTATATTAGGTTGGGCAGACCTACATATTGTTTTGTGCATAGTTTTGCACATGGTTTTGGACGCGATGGTTTTCCGTTCATGGTTTTGGATGCGATGGTTTTCAGTCCATGGTATTGGATACTTTGACATGTATAAATATGTATTGTAACATTGAAATGAACATAATAAAAAAATCAAACTGGTAGTCCCGATTTTGGGATCCAAGGGAAAATATCTGTGTATATGTGTTTTATGTGTTATGCTCTCGCATTGTTTATTTTTTGTGTTTTAGAATTCTTATGCAGGTAATTTCTGTATGAGGTTAAAACCTACAACAAGAAGAATGGAGGTTTTATTTTTTCAACAAAGAATGTGATTGATGAGTCTTATAATCTTTTGAGAATAAGAGGAAACAAATAATATTTGTAATGTGTAGGGGAAATAGACAATAGAACTAATAAAAAAACGTACAGATTCCTTGAAAAACCTGAAAGTTTGATACATGGTTTTTCTTTGTTGCTTCCTCATTTTGTTGCTAGCAAGATTTCTTCTCTAGTGATGTTTTTCACCAATGGAGTCACTGGGTGAATAATAAACAACCGATCTTGGTATCTAAATTTTTTTCACCATCAAGAAATATAATCTTAATACTGGTTCCCCAGCGATGACGCCAAAATATGTTGTCTTTCTAAGGAGACAGTTCCTGGATGTGGGGAACCAGTGCCCGAGACATCTTGAGATTGATTAAAAACAATTAAAATCAATGGCAGGAAGGACAAGGCATGAAGGCTTGCAAGCAAAGCTTCTAGTTCTTAAACCTTAGCCTTCCAAAGCAGAATGGCCAGAAAAGCTATGAGAATCTCTATGAGAATTACAGAGTGTTGTATTAGAGGAGTAGATTGAAAAATAATAAAAGGTAGAGCTCAAATTAGGCACTTAAGAATATGAATTTAAACTACTGCAGAAATAATAATATGAGACTGAGAAAATGTGAATGAAATTCTTGGATGTGGAGTGCTTCATTAAGGACTCCAATATTAATTTTCATGAGTGCAATTAAGTAAATCAATTAAAAACTAAACCAAAGCACCAACTGCATCTTACATTGTCCAAGACAAGAAAATACATAAATTTGAATGCTAAAATACAATGGAAAAACAGTGACTGCAACTTCCCAATGTTAGAATCAAACTGCGATATCATATTTAAACCTTAGAGAGAATTTTGTTTACATGGCCAGTGATAAATGACTATGCCCTTCCAAACCCCTCTTAGATCTAATTTTTAGACTTTTATTTCTATGTTCTAACCTAAATGTACTCTTGAAACCGTTTAAGTAACTATTTGTCTCTTTTTATAATTGTTCAAAATAATTCAAATTATAAAAAGGATAGTTTTATTATTAATATTATATATAATATTAAATAAAAACTTTTAAAACAAAATCCCACGTCCTTTTGAATTTCTACAATACAAATGCATTGAGTGGAGCCCTTAATTCCGGGTGAGAATTATCACATATTAATATTATAAAATTTGAATGACAGCACGTGAGTCCCAGCTATATTGTGTCATTACAAATTCAATTATAAAACGCTTACAGAAGCACCTTCTGGTGGTTTCTAGAAATGAATATGGTGATGTCGCATTGAATCATAGCCATCCATCCGCAAAGAGTGATTCAGTCCAAACCACTCTATGGAGGCACTCTCTTCATTAAACTTCGTGTAGTTTATCTTCACGGGAGTCCATTGATTTATATCTTAAGGGATTTGGACCTTTAGTACCACCGGTACTCGTATGATTCATACCCGGTCAACTCGTTTCACACAAATTTTTTCATGGTAGTCTCTTCTTGACACGTCTTCGAGAAGAGTGAGCATCGCGCCCTCCACCTTGGGTTTCTTCCTTTTGACCTGTAAAGTGTGCCTTGCTACTATCTTCATCTCATCCACAATGCATTTTGTCTCCTCATAACCCATTTCTTCATTAGTATCAAGCTGTTGGGTATTTTTACTTTGTTTGGGATGGGAAAATACCAAAACCAGACAAACACCACAGAGCCAATGCTCTGTTTCCTTTGCTCCAGGATCTTTTTGCTCAAAGGACCCTTTTAAAAAAATAGCTGAGAATAGAGTATTTCACCACCATAAAATATTTCCATTCATTAAAATAAATTCACAGTTACACATTCATCCTCTTTGCTGAGAGGGATTTACCAAAAACAACATTAAACCAAAACTCTGTTTTCACCTGAGAATTTACTGAGACATATTCATCCTCTTTTACTCAGAGGGATTCACCAAAACATTTTACAAAACTTACTCTGCCTCCTATGAAATTTTACATCACTGTGTAAATATTTCATTTACATTCACTGCTGTGTGAAAACAAAACTTACAAGGATTTACACATTTACCTTTTCACTGCTGTGTGAAACTATTCATGGTTTTGAAACCAAAACTGCCCCTGGTTTTCTTCATTCATTTCTTTGCCTTTTCCTGCTCTGCACTGCTGTGCATTTTTTTACCTTTTACATTACAAAGAAAAATTTATGCTCCTGCATTTCATGCCAAATACATGACATTACATTTCAACCCAAAACAAAAATACATCTGTGCGTTCCCTTGGTTTTCATTGGCTGCGACAAACCAAGAATTACAATTCTTCGGTTTTTCCTATTGACTACTGCAAGCCCGATTCATCTCCTCGCCGTGTGTAATATACAAAATTAATCTGTGTATATTCGCTGCTGCGAATTCACATACCATTTTCCCCGTATGCATTTTTCACATTTTTGGTGCTGCGGACTATATCCTTTTTACCATGTGCAAATTACATAGCACACGCACTTCTCACACTGGATTACAATCCCTGTGTGTTTTCTATTTTTTTTACATAACAAAAGGTCAACGCTGTATTAAAAAACATATATTAAAAAAAACAATAAAAATAAACTTACGCCCATACTCCTATTTTAACTCCGCCGTATGAAATATTAAAACCCTACCAAAACATTATGACATTGAATTAATTTAGCGTATGGGTTATGGTCCACGGTGTATTTAATTTCGACAGACCCGTATGTACTTTGCACAGGTTTAAACAGCAGTGTCCTTTCCAGAAGATCGAACGGCGGAGAGAGAAGCATCATAATCGGATGGATATCGGACAGGGTGAGTTGACAGCAGGTTACCTTCCGATGGAGGCCTGAGGCTGAAGTCATGCGAGCGTCACTGTTGGACAGTTGTCAGCTCCAAATTGCATCGGAGCTCGTTGCACGGAAACTGCTTTACGCTGAAGGGTGGTGCGATGGCTTACCACCGGTTTCAAGTTTGCTGCAGTGGTTTTGAGAGTTGCGTTGACTGCTGACCGCGCCTTAACTCCTGGGCTCCTGCGCACAGGGAAATTATAATTTCCAACACTCCCCCTTTAATTTCACCTGCTGGGCATTCAATCTTACCCAACACTTTCTCAACTCCTTGACATGCTGCTGTTGCAAAAGAGTCTTCCTCTTAACAGAGGGATTCACCACTGTCTATGCTGAAAAGCATCTTCCTCTAAACTAGAGGGATTCACCTGTCTATGCTAAAAAGCATCTTCCTCTTCATAGAGGGATTTCTCCAAAGACAACAAAATCTTCCTCTTAAGAGAGGGATTCACTAACACTAGCTTCACATGCAGTTCCACAAACAACAAAATAGTCTTCCTCTTAATAGAAGGGATTAACCTGAAACTGTGCTTAAGAGCACCTTCCTCTGGACAGAGGGATCCACCATAACAATGTGCTGAAGAACACCTTCCTCTGACAGAGGGATACACCTGTGACTATGCTGAAAAGCATCATCCTCTTGATAGAGGGATTTACCTGTGCTTAAGAGCACCTTCCTCGTGACAGAGGGATTTACCATGACACTGTGCTGAAAAGCACCTTCCTCTTTAACAGAGGGATACACTAAGAACTTCACTTCCTCTCACGGAGGAATTACTGCCAAACACTGCTTTAGATGCAGTTTCAAAACAAAACATTCATTGCACTGTTGTGCACACTCATTACCTTGTTCTTTTATGCTGCTGCATGTTCTTTGCTGCACTGTTGTGCCATCTTTTTTGCTGCGTCTACCCCACACTGCTGTGTCCACACTTGCTGTTGTGTTGTTGCACTTCACATTTGTGCGCTGCCCCTTTTTCTTCTCTGCTTTTATGGCAGATTTAACTTCATATTTTTCCCTTATAAAAGGTCTTCAACAAAGAGTGACTGTTAAGACAGTTCAACAACAAAAATTACAAGCTCCCCTTTAATGTGTGCTTGTCTTCTTTTGGCAGACTCTTCTCAAAACAAATTTAGATCGACTAGGGAGTTCAAGGAATTTTCAGATTGCCTATCCTTCCTTCTCCATACTTGTGTAACTTTCTTCTTTTGCGTGGGTCTAGCATGTGTAAGAGCCCATGTCAAGTTACAATCTCGTGCCATATGCCCAATGTCATGACACTTGAAACATTCAACATTTTTCATGAATAAAAATTCATGATTTCTTCTTGTGAAATTATTTCTTGGAAATTGTCGGGGACCACAACATCTATCTCCATGAAATGTTATACAGTCTTTTGCCATATGACCAAAGTTTGAGCAAGAATAACAATAACCCAAAAATGAACTTTGGTACCTGGGAGATGGAGGTTTCCTTGACGTATTTCTGAAGCCTTGCTGCCTTGAGATCCTTTGCTGATCACCATTGCTTCTTGCCTTTTTGCCATCAACTACATTTCTTCTTGGAGCTGGTTTTCTACTTGGAGCAGGATTTCTTCTATGGCAGCCTTCATTTTTCTCCTTGCCTTTGCTGGAACTAGGAGCATCACCATTTCTTTCTGGCTTCTTCACATCTCCTTTGCTTAAAGCATTTTCATCCTTGTTTGAGGATTCACCTACATACCCAAGTCCAGATTTATCAGATGGAGATCTGTGATAGCTGAGCATGTCATCCAAAGCTTGAGAGCTCTTCATGATCTTGTTCATCCCTTCAACCTTCTTCCTGAGGAGGACAATCTCTTCTTCTAATCTTTCACACTCATCATTCTTCTTTGTAAGCTGTTCCTCGGTTTCTTCCTTGCTACGAGTAGCTTCAGCTGCTACTATTTTAAGAGAGATTATATCTGACTTCATTTTGGAGATTTCTGCTTGACTGCTCTCCATTTTCTTCTCAGCTTCTTGTGCCTGCTTCTTGGCTTCTTGTAGATCAGACTTAAGGGAGGATACCTCTACCTTGTACTGTCCAATCTCTTCTACAAGTTTGTTCACTCTCTTGTGCCTTTGTTCAAGTTGACTTGACAAGGCATCTTCCTGCTTCTTTGCTTTATTTAACTGATTTGTCATGGATATGACTTCTTCATAATGCTTCCTTCTGCTTTCATCAAGTTTCTTCTTAAGCTTGGCAAGCTCTTCATCCCTTTCTTGCATTTGAATCTTGATGAGGTCAACTTTCTCATTTTCAACTTCTATGATAGGTTCAGAATTTCCTTCTTCACTGATGGTCATGGTCAGTGCTCCCTTTGAGTGAAGGTCATGTAGTCTGTCCCATATATCCTTTGCTGATGAATATTTTTCTAGATTCTTCTTTACAGAATCAGGCAGACCATCCAGGATTATCTTTGCTGCCTTTGCATTGTACTCCTTGGATTCTTCATCCATCTTACTATCATCAATCACTGACTCCCAAATTTCAATGTCTTCAGACTTTAAGAAAGTCTTCATTTTTATTTCCCACATATCAAAGTTCCCATCAAACTTTGGAGGCTCAAATAAAATGCTTTCAAATAGTTTGGCTTCTATTTTAACAGAGGAGGGAGACACAACCTTAGGGGATTTGGACACTTTCTTCTTTGACCTTGCCATTCTTAACTATTTTTAAAATCCCTGACTGTGTTTTTAAAATGACTTACTGTTTCTTCAACAGCAACTCAAAAACTTGAGAAATACCTGAATCCCTTTGGCTGAAACTTCACACAGCTGGAGAAGCTTTACTGCTGCTGCAACAAGGGTCTTTCCTTCAGCTTCTTTGACTCTTCAAAGAGCATGAACCTGCTCTGTCACCATCAAAGAGCCTGGACTAGCTCTGATACCACTATTGGGTATTTTTGAATGGAATGGGAAAATACCAAAACCAGACAAACACCACAGAGCCAATGCTCTGTTTCCTTTGCTCCAGGATCTTTTTGCTCAAAGGACCCTTTTAAAAAAATAGCTGAGAACAGAGTATTTCACCACCATAAAATATTTCCATTAATTAAAATAAATTCACAGTTACACATTCATCCTCTTTGCTGAGAGGGATTTACCAAAAACAACATTAAACCAAAACTCTGTTTTCACCTGAGAATTTACAGAGACATATTCATCCTCTTTTACTCAGAGGGAATCACCAAAACATTACAAAAAAAATTACTCTGCCTCCTATGAAATTTTACACCGTGTAAATATTTCATTTACATTCACTGCTGTGTGAAAACAAAATTACAGAGTTTTACACATTTACCTTTTCACCTGTGTGAAACAACTCATGGATTTGAAACAAAACAACCCACTGGTTTTCTTCATTCACTTCTCCTTCTCCTGCACTGCTGTGCATTCTTTTTCTTACCTTACATTACAAACAAAAACTTTACTCCTGCTGCGTTTTCACCATGGTCTTCATTTGCTGCAGCGTTTCATACCACTTTCCTCACAAAAACCATTTCAACCCAAAACTAATTCATGCACTTCTGTGCGTTCCTCTGCAATACAATATTTTCACTCTGTGTTTTCATTCGCTGCTGCGAATACGGGTTTTTCCTCCTCTCTGTGTGCAACTCACACTTTTCACATTTTATTATAAGCTGTATATATTTTACATTACATTTCCCCTCTCCTTTTTCGCACTGCAGGGGTCGCTCTTTTTCCATGCGATTACATAACACGCATATATTTTTAATACAATCCCCATGCGTGTTTTTCACATAACAAAAAGTGTCAACGTTTTTTTTAAAACATATATTAAAAAAAACCTTACCGTATATTTCGCCCATACTCCTATTAACTCGTCGTAAGAAACATTAAAGATTTTACCAAAAAAAATGTCAGCCCTTTAACATAAGGTATGGGCAATAACATTACACCACGCAACATTTATTTCACCTGACCCCGTATGTACCTTCCTTTCGATCGGACGGCGGACAGCATTCCCTTTTGATCGGACGCATATCGGATGGGGTAAGTTGACCAAACCTTACTCACGTAATATTTTAATGTTGACCGTATGCACCTTGGAGCGATCAACGGCGGAGGATGCACGAGCAAATTGGACGGAGGAAATCAATATCGGAAGGCCTGTTTTGACTCAATGTTACCTTCCGAAAAGTGTCAGGTGCTTACGTCATGGCAGTCCACATGGCTGCACCAAATTGCATCGGAGCCCTTAGTCCGGAAACCACTTTACGCCAGTGAGTGGTGCGATAACTTACCGCCGGTTTTAGGTTTGATGTGGTGGTTTTGGGGTGCATTAAATGCTGGACCGCGCGGTTGAAATTATAATTTCAACATATATCTATTTGGGAAGGTATGGTGATTAACTGAGTTGTAAATTTTCAAAATGTATTCAGTTAGAGTTTTGGGTAAATAGTTGTTCATTCTCATTTTGGGATATTTTTCCTGGCTGATAAAATAGAAAAGGTATGCTATTTCATAAAGGGGTTTTCAACGGACAGTATTCTCGAAGATGTAGTTGTTCATCTTCGAGAATGAACAACGGACGTGAACAACTAGAAAAGGTATGCTATTTCATAAAGGGGTTTTCAACGAACAGTATTCTCGAAGATGTAGTAAATCCCTGTGTAGTACCATAAATTTATTTGTGGAATTAACATTTCACAGCATCTATCCAACCATTTACACTTATAATCGAACTATCTATGCTTACAAATGAAAGTAAGCATAACCATGCTCCATATTAACCATAGCTTCCACTTGCATGACCTTCATAACCATTAGCATACCCATAATCTCCTGATTCAGCACCACAGCTACCCTTCATAACCATCAGCATACCCATAATCACCTGATTCAGTACCAGAACTACCCTTCATAACCATCAGCATACCCATAATCACCCGATTCAGCACCATAGCTACCCTTCCTGAAAAACCACGGCAAGAAGATTAAGAACCTTGCATGTAGTTCTTAGCCTTTACTTTCTTGTTAGCTTAAGTGGTACCAAAGCATATGTCCCTCAGTCTCCTTGGATACAAAGTGGGAAAATTAAAGATGCTATTCTCTTTGGAAAGCAGATGGATACTATTAGATACAATAGTGTACTTGATGATGGTTTACCAATATAGGGCTATTTACAGTTATTATGGCCTTCACAGTGTGAAAATTCCTCACCCGAAAATGAAATTAAGTTATTGGCAAATTTTCGAAAGGTAGAAGCACAATGTAGATGTTTATTTATCAGACTATTTAAATTTTATAACTGGCATTGTAAATAATGGTTTCATAGATTTATAATGGATGTTTTGTAGTCAGCTTTAGCCGGAAAGTACCTTCTGTTATGCTTTTTCTGTTGGCATTTGTCAGATCATGCAAATCTGATGATGTTTGCCATTGAAGATAATCTGGAAACTAAGAATTTTCATGAACACCAGGAAACATGGTCGTAAACCTGATTATTTTTACAAGTACTGGGATTCACCGGTCTGAAATGTCTGGCTATAGTTTGCATTCAACGATTGCTGGAAAGCTAAATTTGTTACAGAAATTGTAATACACGGTTTAAATAAAAAAATGACTAGTTACTGAACACAACCTCAATTGCTTTTAAGATTGCAACGCTAAAGGCGGACTGATTCAAAGAAGTTTTGAAATTCTACTAATTAGTCAATGGCACAGGTCTTTGGGAAAATAATTTACTAAACATGAAAACATAGATTATTGTTCGGGGCATGGATGTTAAAATTGTATAAAACTCTACTCGTTTTAAGAAAATTGCATTTTCATGCAAAAATCAATGTAAAACCCAAGCATGTTGTATATTGATCTTGTTTGGTGAACCAGGTCTTTTGTCATACTTGTTTATGACTTGTTTTCTGAAACCTTCTTTTATATGCACTTGTTCTAGTTTGTCGAGTTCCAATTCTTATTATTAGTAGTATTGCTAACTGATGTTGTAGGTGTTTTTCTATGATTTTAGGCACAAAGAGTGCAACAGCATTAGGGAATGCTTTTGTTCATAGTATTCAGAGATCTCCTCAAGCTTTTTGTTCAAGCTTGCCAGAATATGAGGTGAGTGAAGTTTCTCGAGAACCATGTATTAATTTGGAAAGTAGGCAGGAGCTTCCCACCGTTGAAACTGCACATGAATATGCACCGTTTGAAACAACAAATTCCCAAAGTTCCAAGTCAGCAATAGAGGATAAATGTTCTTATGTTCAATGCTCAGCTGATATTACCGAAGATCCAAGCTGCAAAGAAAATAGCTTAAAGCCCAAGGTTATGCCATCTGACAATTGTGAAGCAATTTCAGCTGATGGTGAGTTGAAAGCAAAAGCTGAGAAGGATGATAAGGATAAATGTGTATTGAATGCTCTAATTGGCTGCACAAATTCATCTGGCAAAGCAACTGCCGACTGGCAAGCTGTGTGGCAAGGTGCAAATGAAAAAATGGCCAAACTTGAAGAGACAGATGACCGTTCAACTTCTGAGGATGTGAATGATCTACCATTGGAGTCAGATGGAGCTTTGCTTTTTTACCTTGTTGATGCATATGAGGAAGCTTATGGAGCTCATCCCGGTACAATATATCTATTTGGGAAGGTATGGTGATTAACTGAGTTGTAAATTTTCAAAATGTATTCAGTTAGAGTTTTGGGTAAATAGTTGTTCATTCTCATTTTGGGATATTTTTCCTGTCTGATAAAATAGAAAAGGTATGCTATTTCATAAAGGGATTTTCAACGGAAAGTATTCTCGAAGATGTAGTTGTTCATCTTCGAGAATGAACAACGGACGTGAACAACTAGAAAAGGTATGCTATTTCATAAAGGGGTTTTCAACGAACAGTATTCTCGAAGATGTAGTAAATCCCTGTGTAGTACCATAAATTTATTTGTGGAATTAACATTTCACAGCATCTATCCAACCATTTACACTTATAATCGAACTATCTATGCTTACAAATGAAAGTAAGCATAACCATGCTCCATATTAACCATAGCTTCCACTTGCATGACCTTCATAACCATTAGCATACCCATAATCTCCTGATTCAGCACCACAGCTACCCTTCATAACCATCAGCATACCCATAATCACCTGATTCAGTACCAGAACTACCCTTCATAACCATCAGCATACCCATAATCACCCGATTCAGCACCATAGCTACCCTTCCTGAAAAACCACGGCAAGAAGATTAAGAACCTTGCATGTAGTTCTTAGCCTTTACTTTCTTGTTAGCTTAAGTGGTACCAAAGCATATGTCCCTCAGTCTCCTTGGATACAAAGTGGGAAAATTAAAGACGCTATTCTCTTTGGAAAGCAGATGGATACTATTAGATACAATAGTGTACTTGATGATGGTTTACCAATATAGGGCTATTTACAGTTATTATGGCCTTCACAGTGTGAAAATTCCTCACCCGAAAATGAAATTAAGTTATTGGCAAATTTTCGAAAGGTAGAAGCACAATGTAGATGTTTATTTATCAGACTATTTAAATTTTATAACTGGCATTGTAAATAATGGTTTCATAGATTTATAATGGATGTTTTGTAGTCAGCTTTAGCCGGAAAGTACCTTCTGTTATGTTTTTTTTTGTTGGCAATTGTCAGATCATGCAAATCTGATGATGTTTGCTGTTGAAGATAATCTGGAAACTAAGACTTTTCATGAACACCAGGAAACATGGTTGTAAACCTGATTATTTTTACAAGTACTGGAATTCACTGGTCTGAAATTTCTGGCTACAG
The DNA here is from genome assembly GCA_000404065.3 of Pinus taeda. Lineage (NCBI taxonomy): Eukaryota > Viridiplantae > Streptophyta > Pinopsida > Pinales > Pinaceae > Pinus > Pinus taeda. The sequence goes on from APFE030918175.1 coordinate 22,843, forward strand.
TTTGCATTCAATGATTACTGGAAAGCTAAAGTTGTTACAGAAATTGTAATACACGGTTTAAATAAAAAATGACTAGTTACTGAACACAACCTCGGTTGCTTTTAAGATTGCAACGCTAAAGGCAGACTGATTCAAAGAAGTTTTGAAATTCTACTAATTAGTCAATGGCACAGGTCTTTGGGAAAATAATTTACTAAACATGAAAACATAGATTATTGTTCGGGGCATGGATGTTAAAATTGTATAAAACATTACCCGTTTTAAGAAAATTGCATTTTCATGCAAAAATCAATGTAAAACCCAAGCATGTTGTATATTGATCTTGTCTGGTGAACCAGGTCTTTTGTCATTCTTGATTATGACTTGTTTTCTGAAACCTTCTTTTATATGCACTTGTTCTGGTTTGTCGAGTTCCAATTCTTATTATTAGTATTATTGCTAACTGATGTTGTAGGTGTTTTTCTATGATTTTAGGCACAAAGAGTGCAACAGAATTAGGGAATGCTTTTGTTCATAGTATTCAGAGATCTCCTCGAGCTTTTTGTTCAAGCTTGCCAGAATATGAGGTGAGTGAAGTTTCTCGGGAACCATGTATTAATTTGGAAAGCAGGCAGGAGCTTCCCACCTTTGAAACTGCACATGAATATGCACCGTCTGAAACAACAAATTCCCAAAGTTCCAAGTCAGCAATAGAGGATAAATGTGCTTCTGTTCAATGCTCAGCTGATATTATCGAAGATCCAAGCTGCAAGGAAAATAGCTTTAAGCCCAAGGTTATGCCATCTGACAATTGTGAAGCAATTTCAGCTGATGGTGAGTTGAAAGAAAAAGCTGAGAAGGATGATAAGGATAAATGTGTATTGAATGCTCTAATTGGCTGCGAAAATTCATCTGGCAAAGAAACTGCCGACTCGCATGCTGTGTGGCAGGGTGGAGATGAAAAAATGGCCAAACTTGAAGAGACAGATGAACGTTCAAGTTCTAAAGATGTGAATGATCTACCATTGGAGTCAGATGGAGATTTGCATTTTTACCTTGTTGATGCATATGAGGAAGCTTATGGAGCTCATCCCAGTACAATATATCTATTTGGGAAGGTATGGTGATTAACTGAGTTGTAAATTTTCAAAATGTATTCAGTTAGAGTTTTGGGTAAATAGTTGTTCATTCTCATTTTGGGATATTTTTCCTGGCTGTTAAAATAGAAAAGGTATGCTATTTCATAAAGGGGTTTTCAACAGACAGTATTCTCGAAGATGTAGTTGTTCATCTTCGAGAATGAACAACGGACATGAACAACTAGAAAAGGTATGCTATTTCATAAAGGGGTTTTCAATGGACAGTATTCTCGAAGATGTAGTAAATCCCTGTGTAGTACCATTGCTTTTATTTGTGGAATTAACATTTCACAGCATTTATCCAACCATTTACACTTACAATCGAACTATCTATGCTTACAAATGAAAGTAAGCATAACCATGCTCCATATTAACCATAGCTTCCACTTGCATGACCTTCATAACCACCAGCATACCCATAATCACCTGATTCAACACCACAGCTACCCTTCATAACCATCAGCATACCCATAATCACCTAATTCAGTACCACAGCTACCCTTCATAACCATCAGCATACCCATAATCACCCAATTCAGCACCATAGCTACCCTTCCTGAAAAACCATGGCAAGAAGATTAAGAATCTTGCATGTAGTTCTTAGCCTTTGCTTTCTTGTTAGCTTAAGTGGTACCAAAGCATATGTCCCTGAGTCTCCTTGGATACAAAGTGGGAAAATTAAAGACGCTATTCTCTTTGGAAAGCAGATGGATACTATTAGATACAATAGTGTACTTGATGCTTGTGCATTGAAGAAAGATCTTGAACTTTTTCCTTATGGGGAAGGGACAGACATTGGAGAAAGAGGGTTAAATTTGAGTGGTGGACAAAAACAGAGAATACAAATTGCCCGTGCTTTATATCAAGATGTAGACATTTATATTTTTGATGACCCTTTTAGTGTTGTGGATGCACATACCAAAAAACATATTTTCCAAGTATGTTTCTCTTATCCTTTACATATTGTAGGTTTGCTGAATTATTTAATGTTTTGATGGAATGATGAAGCTCTGCAGTAGCACTCTGCAATTAATTGTTCAGTCTGGATAATATACATTGTTGGTTGTGCCAGTGCAAATTCATGTCCATAAACATCTAAGAAATTTGAAATTGGCGATAAGAGAGATTGATTTCTACTTCAAGGTTTGTTGTAGGTAGATCCCATAATTTGATTGAAAAGGATGTTATCAAATAGATTAAGTTGCATTAGGATTCTATCATGATAACAGTTTATCTGTATTTCTTTGTTTCCATGCTTTTGGGTTTTTATAGTAATGAGAGAATTCTTGTAACTCCTCTGACCTTCCTTGCATGCAACAATACTACATAACATCAGCTAGGGAACTGGCTCAGCTGGCATCAGTTTGTAGATCTCCAATTGTAAAACATTTTGGAGAATCAATCTCTGGAACAGCCACCATTAGAAGTTTTGACCAGGAATTTCGATTCATGGAAAGAAATATTGAGTTGATTGATATATATATATATGAGACCTAGTCTCCACAATGTTGGAGCCAATGAGTGGCTTGGCATTCAAATGGATTTTCTGTCAAATCTTGTGTTTGCATTCTTTTTGGTGTTCCTCATTTGCTTGCCTCAAGTATAAAGTGTCTTTTTTAAATGAAAAGTATAAATTGTCTTGTTTAAATGAAAAGTTTAGAATGCATGTGATTGATTATAAGAGTGGCTCTTAAATTAAAATTGAAACTTTGAAAACAATAAAGTGTCTTCTTTAAATGAAAAGTATAAATTGCCTTGTTGAAATGAAATGTTGTGTCTTGTTTAAATGAAAAGTTTAGAATGCACCTGATTGATTATAAGAGTGCCTCTCAAATTAAAATTGAAACTTTGAAAAAAATTCCATGAAAGTACAGGGAGTTATCTCCTTTGTATGAAAGTATAGGGAGTTATCTCCTTAGTTTAATGTTCTTTCCATGCCAATTAAAATGTAATGAGGGATCATTCCAAACTTTCTATAGAATTCATACTATGTTTTCTCCCCCATTTAAAACTTTCTCATCTTTACTAAGGGTTCAGGTTTTAGTGGAGTGAAATTTGGAACTTAAGGCCATTGAAAGATCAAAAGTGTTAAAATTGGAAACTAGGGCCAAATTCCACCTTCGGACAATTTATTTGATGGAGATGGTGATTGCATTAAATTTCACTTTATGAGAGAGAAGATAATTGTTGGGAATACTTTTTGTAACCTAATTGTTGGCCATACTTTCTATAAAATAATCTAATAAAAATAATAAATAATTTTCACAAAACCGCTATTCTTGATCCTTTTTGTTGCAAATTCAATTGCTTGCCAATGTTAAATACTTACAAAATGGAAAAAAGTATAGGTATAATGAAAATGATGAGCCCATTTTTATCACATAATTTGCGAACATAATCCCGATTGTAACAAATTTGCTGTAAATTTTTTGTCTGTGGAAGATTTATTTGCACAATGAAAAAGGCAATATGGGAGATTCCAATCACGTTCGAAGGCATTTTTTAAAATGTTGATGTGACGAAAGGTTGTTGTGGAAGGTGCTGTTTGTATATGGGAAATTTCTTGATCATTGTGTATAATCCTAATGTTGATAGATATGTCTACTAAGTGGTTCCAGTTAATGGGGCATTGATTTGAGCATTCAATATACTTTTATTCTTTATCAAAGTATTCTTTTGTTGTATTTGTGTTCTTCAATTTATGCCTTACGGCGTTTCCTTTGCAACATCTCGGTGCAATGGCTAGTTAAAAATGTAATTTAAGAGAATATTTCATATTTTATTTTTAAAAAAATATATAAAATAACTGTTTTAGAAATTAAATATATAATAAATATTTTAAAAATTGTAATTAATGTAGATGTGCAATAAATCTTTAAGAATATTTAAGCTTAAACTTTAAATAATATTTTGAATATTTTTATTTGTATTTAATATATGATGATTGCATTTAAAATAAATCATCTTTAATAATATCTTCAAATTTCTTTTATAAAATTAAATATAAAATATATTCATATATTTTTATTTTCACAAAAATAACTTTATTTATCTACTTTGCTAATTTAGTTAAAAAAATTATTTTTATTTGAGTTAAAGTTTAAAAAGTTTTTTAAAAACCTTTTATATTTTATATTATTTATTTTATTTTCGCTTCAAAAATAATTTTATCCAACCATTAATATAATTAAGTATTTATACATATTTTCCACATGTTTAAGAGGGTTAGTAAGGAAAAAACCTAAGAGATGTATGGAGGCTTTAATCTGAGTTTGGATTGAGGAGTATTAGAGTAGTTATGGGTGGCATACATATAGTGTTATAGTTACTTAAGATATTAAGTAATAAATGTTCTTATCATTACTTAAGATAAGTTTTAATCTCAATGGATTTGATCTTTTTCTGCTCATGATAGATCTGAAGTTAGATGGATCTAATATGGGAGTAGTATACAAAAATTAAACATTGAAATATATATCTAAATTTCTTATACCAGTTTTGCTAATTTTTCTTTGTCAAGTTGTTTGAGTTTGATTTCAGGCTTAACATGTGGCTTGAGAAACTCCAGAGGGGCATCTACGCCATCAAAATCACCTGAGGATTGCACTTGGTTTGGGCTATACCATCCCTTAACATGAACATATTTGTGCCCACAAAGTTTAGAGTTACTTAACAATACCTCACTTGGTCTGGGCTATACCATCCTTTAACATGATAAGATTTGTGCCCACAAAGTTTGGAGTTACTTAATAGTACACCCAATCACCATCTATTCTACACCCTATGGGCTAGCCTTTTTGCCCTTTTAATTAAATTCATTAATTAGAAAAAATGTAATATGAATTGAGTTATGCTTTTTTTGGCATGTGGTATTGATAAAGTATGTTATTGGCCCAAGCCTATTTACAAATTAAGAATATTCATGATCAAGTGGGAGTGAATATCCAGCAATTTCTTTACATGATTTTTTAAAATGTATATATGTTTAAGTTATATAGTAATTATTTTATCATTAATAATAACAATAATAATTTTAATAAAGCTATAATTTTATTAAATTTTATAAAATTTTTGTCTACAAGGTCTTGGATAGATGGTGATCCAGTGTTATATTAAGGCACTCCTTGATAACTGAAAAAATAATTTTGTATTTGCTCTATCTTTCTTCATAATTATTTAGAGATATGATAACCACAAAATTCACAACAATATACTTTAATAAGAGTGATACTAGTTTGAAAAAAGAGTCTCTTCTTATCTCATATCTCAACATCCACTAATTTACTATTAGTTTTAACTTTGTAATAAACTTTTCATCATCCATTTAAGAAGAACACATGAAAATAACATATTACCATAATAACATGGTGCCATAAAAAAAAGCAAATATATATAAAAGAATGTGAATATGTTTTTGGATTTAGATTAGGCAAGACATAGACTCAAGAATGTCCACACATTCTTGAGAATGGATAAACATTTTTAAGTAAATATTTTTATTGAAAAATATTATTCAAAAATATAAATAAATTCATTTTTGATATGAAAATTAAATTAATTAAATTGATCTCAACCCTAATTGTAAAAATATAAAAACATAAATTAAAATTATAATAATAAAAAAATTTATTTATTTAATTAACCTAAATAATGATAAATTTATTGAAAGATGGCTTCATTCTCAGCTTATTTAATATTTTCAAGACCAAACTAAACGTTAAAATTTCCAAGATCATGCATGAGCTTGACATTGAAATAGTTGGGTCAAGGTTATTGTAGGGTGTTGGGTAGTTATTCTTATGAATTCATCTCATGACATCCTCATTAGAGGCTAGCAATGGTGCCGGATTCATCGTTCTTTGGACTTTTTGTTGGCCAACATCGATAAAGATATTAAGAAAATATATTTGCGGGTCGATTCAATGCTAGTTACTGATTGAATGGCTTTAGTTTCCGATCTCAAACTGGACAACTCAATCATAAGGTAGATAAGTTGTCTAGGGGGCCCTTCCTCTTCTCTTTGGGAAATGGGATTTACGAGTTCTTTGATAGTAAGGAAGTGGAATCAATGGAATTTAGATTATACTTTTTGTTATGATATTTTTGAATGATGTATTTATGAAAATGTGTAGTTCAGGAAATTTTGTTTATTTTTGAGTTGAAATGATATGTGTTATAATATGGATTTGATTCTATGGAAAAACACAAAGTTATTAATTGGGTTTGAGTTGGACAATGATGAATTATTATTCTTTTTATTTAGGTTTAAGTTTTTTGATATTGATAAGGGTAAATACACTAATTATAATTTATAATTAGTTATGTAGGGTTTTCTAGACACGTCGTCATATGAGAATATTTTACATGATTTAAATCACCACATGTTTTTCATGATTATACCAACTTGATATATATATAATATAATATATAATATATATATATATATATATATACTCTTTTATGGTGTGTAACATTTTTACTTGAATTAATAGAGAAGCCTGCTGGGCCGCCAGTCTGAGGACTGTTCTTCTAAAAGTCATCCTGAGTTGAGATTGTAAGGCGGGTTGAGAAGCGCCAAGGAGTCGCGCTGTTACGCATTTCTCTTGTTGATGTGAAGAAGGAATTTGTGGTCGGCGTCCACTTCGTATTATTCATGTAAGTTACGATAGTCCATCCATCTTTTGAAGTTTATCGAGCATGCTTATTTGTATCTCTGAATCAGAACTCTAGAGTGTATGTTCCCTGTTCTCTGTCTCTCTGGTATCTGAGCTTCCGTTATTATCGCCATTAAACTTTGGTATCAGAGCCCTGTTCTTATCCTGTTCTAAGCCTGTTTTAAGCAATCCGTGTCTCTTTCGTAAGCTTAGTTTGTTTGAGTCGAATTTATAGACAGAGCCTCCAGAAAGCCAGGCAGCCTTCGAATTACACAGCTTCGGCGTGTATATTAGATAAACGCTTTCTGAAGTCAATCTCTGGTTTAAATTCACTATGGCCCGATTATTGAAATCTTTCACAACTGTTGAACGCAAAGTCATTAATGAAGTTTCCTCTCGTTCTGTTGAGTCTGACGTTCCTGAGTCAGAAGTTGAGAAGCATGAAGTAGTTGAAGACCCATCGAAATGGACCCCTCCTGAGCTCCATTCCACTGAAATTTATAAACTACCCATGACTTTTCTCCTAAAGAAAAAGAATTTCTTGAAAGAAGTCAAAATCACGATCAAAATTTCTGGTCCGTCTGTTCAAATTCTCGCTTTGAATCTCTTTTCTGATGATGAAATCAAACAATTTCGTCAATATGCCCGACATGGAAAATACTTTTATTTACATTTTGGGGGGATAAGAATTGGTTTAGCTCCTTTGTTTCGACATGGAATTAATACTCCCTGTCTCATTGAATTGTTTGATACTCGTCACCAAAATTATGACCATGCCCGAATAGGCACTATTATGGGAAATTTGTCAACTGGATGTCAATATGGAACTATATTTCCTGATTATGCTATTAGTCTTACCGATGTTCATCTCAAAGACTGTTGGAAATTATTATCTGGTGTTCAAGGTTTACAGATGGCTGAAGAAAGTGAATATCTTTCTCTTATTGGGCAAGCCTCTTTTCAGTTAACTAACACAGCACATCCCAAGCTTAAGCAGCCTGTTTTAAAAGATTGTGTTACAGTTGGATTAACTAACGCCCAAGTAGAAGGTGTTCTCTATAATCAAGAAGAATTACCTAGTAATTGGTATTTTCAGTACAAAGCCATTAATGATACCAAAAAGCCTAAGTTGAAATCTAAAAGAGTTACTATAGAAAATGGTCAGGTTAAGATAATTCCTCCTAGACCTCAAGTACCTCATCCTGTCTCCAGGCCAAAGAAATATGTATTCCTAGTTGATCCCGCTACTTATGCCTCAAGTAGTAATGATATTCCTATATTACAAGAAGTCGGTCCGTCCGAACCCGTTGTTGAGCCTGTTTTAGCTCCTCAAGATTTGTATATACCTGAGTCAAAACCATTTTTACCTATTGTACAGAAAATGCATCGTCTCGGTCACTTTCCTCCTGTTGAAGAATGGCAATATGCCAACCATAGATATGTGAAAGGTGGCAAATGGCCATCTCGTACTAAGTTCAGTACAACTTCTTCCCTTTCTAGGCAACCGCCTACTAGAGCTGACTGTGCACCACTTATTGAACATAATGCACAAAATACAAATGATTTAGATCAAGTATACCAGTTGGGTAATTACTTAACTACTTGGACAGCACATGCTGAAGAAGTCCTAGATGATTTAGGATGTCAAAGTGAAGAAATCTTAGCTAATCTTAAACTGTTACAAGATGAACAAGCCGCTGATAAACAACAAAGAGAAGACAAAGAGAAAAAGAGAAAAGCTAAGAAGAAACGAGAATCTCAGCCTCCAAGATTTTCTAGAACTATGGAAATTCCTTCCAAGTGGGAAACATCGGAATCTAAATCAGAAGAAGAAGAAGAAAAAGCAGAATCAAGTAATAGTCAAGTCAGTTTTGTCAGAGAAAAAGCAAAACCTATTACTTCATTCAAGAACAAGTCTGAACTAGCAACTTTTGAAAATGCTGCTACTTTATTTCCTTCATTTATCAAACCATCTCTGCAAAAAGCCAACCGACAAACTGAGCCTAAATATCCTAGACTCGAAGAAGATTTATTTGCAGCCAATATGTCAGGATATGTTTTAGATCTTGATCGATCTACTAATCCTGGTGAATCTATCAGAGTATGGATAGGTGCTCTTTATCAAATGCAAGTTGTTGCTAAATATGATAATTTTTCTATCTTTCTACTTGCTGAAAAAAGAATGGCTGGAATTGTATGGGATTGGTGGTTTTCTGCAACTCCAGAAGAAAGGCAGAATGTTGCTTTAGCTGGTTTAGCAACATTAGAAGTTTTATTGTTAACTCAATTTGTTCCAGAACCCACAGATGAATATAGACAGATTCTAACTGATCTTTCTCGAATGGAACTCAAAGATCTCAAAGATCTTGATCAGTTTGGTTCTGACTATATGAAAAAAGTCTTTAAAGCAAAGCTGAATAATGACTTTAGCCAAAAAGTGTATTTCTTATCCAAACTTCCAGGAAATCTTGGTGATATGATCTCCAAAGATCTAGAACATCAAGGTAAGAAGATTGAACAAATCTATTGGATAGATCTTCTTTTTCATGCTAAGGAAAAGGTTAAATATCTTTGCTGGCAGAAACAAGTTAACAATGTTACTCCTAATCTTAATGTATGCCGTGATGTTCTGCCCTGGACTCCTTTTCACAAAAGAAAATCCAGAAAGTCCGGAAAACGATATGGTAAATATCACGCAAAAAGAGTTGCCAATCCTCGCAAACCATTCCGAAAGTTCAGATATGTGAAGAAAAGAAAGCAGCCACGTCGAGATGACAGATGCTTTATATGCAAGCAAGAAGGACACTTTGCTCGTAAATGTCCTAAGAGTATTTCAGGCAAATTAAAAGCTTGCTTTGATTTTGAAGAATTTACTGATGATTGGTCTATGGTTAGTTCCAATGATGATGTATCAGATGTATATATTCTTACAGATGCTTCTGATTCTGAGAATGAAGTAATTGATTCTTATAGTCAGAAGATGAATGTCACTCCCACTTATGATCTTGAATGGGATAGTGAACATCATTTAAGTGATGAATCAGTTACTGATGAATATCTCGAAGACTCCTCTTCTGAGATCTCTGAGACTGAAAGTCTTGTTTCAACAGACACTCACAATTCACAAACCCGTTTTAATTCTCTGTCTCCACAACCAGTAGTGAATTCTTTGTGTCCATATCCCAAAACAGTCTCATCTACCTCTTCTACCTTCGTTTCTATAAATCCTGCTCCTGTACTTCCTTCTCTTTCGGATGAAAATATTTTTCTCAAGAAAATTGTCAAGACGAATCGTCTTTTGTATATTCCAGTTGAAGTCCAAGTTCGCGGTGAGTGGATTAGTGTCGATGCTTTCATTGACACTGGTGGATCTAATAATCTTGCTCGCCCTTCTTTGTTTAAAGGTTTATGGAAACCCTTACATAATATTATTGTCTCTGAGACCATTGGTGGCACCGTTAACCTTACCCACTATGTCGATAATATTTCTTTAAAACTTGGGGGGGTTACTATCAAAATCTCTGCTATTCAGCACTATGATAGTTCCTCAAGCCTCTTTTTGGGAATGCCTTTCATTAACTCCGTTTTACCTGTCACCATTAGTGAAGATAAAATTATCTTCAATGTGAAGAAAAAGGCAATTGCAGTCCCAAGGTTATTTATTGCAGATTCTGAAGCTAGAAAAACACAGAGCCAAAAGAAAGTTGACAATAAGAAGAACAAGAAAACTTCTCATGATTGGCAAGAAGTGCTAAGCATCTATGAAGCAAAAGCTCAGTCAACCCAAAAGGTAAATAAAGATCCTAATTGGTCTCCTGTACAGATAGATATCTATGAACAATTGTTGAAATGCTGCTCAAACAATCCACAGGCATTTTGGACCACAAAAAGTCCAAAACAAGAGATTATTACTCTGCATGAGAATGGAGTCACTGGTAAGTTAATTCCCTGTACTCCAGCAGAAGAAAAAGAAATGCGAAAGCAAATCCAAGAATTGTTAGATCTTCAATTAATTGAGCGCAGTGAATCTCATTATTCATGTTCTGCATTTCTGGTACGAAATCATTCTGAAATTGTTCGAGGAAAAGATAGAATGGTAATCAATTATAAGCCTCTTAATGCAATCACTAAGAGCTTTAATTATCCTTTACCTCGTCAAGAGACTATTATGAGAAAAATTCATGATAGTCACATATTCAGTAAGTTTGATCTAAAGTCTGGTTATTATCAGATTCAAATTGCAGAAGAAGATCGGCATAAGACAGCTTTCACATGCCCTGTTGGTTTCTTTTAGTGGAAGGTCGTTCCATTTGGATTGAAGAATGCCCCTGCATTCTTTCAAAGAAGAATGGATCATATCTTTGGTCCATATGATTTTATAGTTGTATATATTGATGATATTCTTGTACATAGTGTTGATTTAGAATCTCATCTCAAGCATTTACAGATTTTCTTAGAAGAAGCAAAGAATCATGGTCTGGTTCTTTCCGAAAAGAAAATGGTCCTTTTTCAAGAACAGGTGGAATTCCTTGGTATTGAAATAAAAGAAGGAAAAATTCAGATGCAGCCACATTCACTAATCAAGCTATCTGAGTTTCCTGATCGTCTCACAAATAAAAAGATGATTCAGCGATTCCTAGGGATTCTTAACTATGTTCATAAATACATTCCTGATTTATCAGAAAAGACAGCCCCTATTCGCAGCTTTATTAATGGTGGCTGGTCTCCTGAAGCTACTGTTGCAGTTCAACAACTCAAAGCTGAATGTCAAAAGTTACCTTCTCTAAAGCCTCCTGGTAATGGATTTCTAATTTTACAGACTGATGCTTCTGACAACTTTTGGTCAGCTACTCTTTTGGAAAGGGTAACAGTTGATAACAAGATCGAAGAAATCCTTTGTGCTTACTCATCTGGAGAATTCTCAAAACATCAAAAAGAATATTTCCCAGCAGAAAAAGAAACCTTGGCTATATTCAATGGGATCCAGAAGTTCGAAATTTATTTAGCTCCTGCTAAGTTTCTTATTAGAACTGATTCCATGAACTTTAAATATTTCCTCAATGCAAAAATAGATAAGCAGTTAGCCAGAGGAAGATTGTTAGCATGGCAAATGTGGTTTCAGATGTATGAGTTTGATGTTGAATGGATTCCCGGTAACTCTAATTTTTTGGCTGATGCATTGACCAGGGAAATGAACAAGGCACATGGTATAGTTTCTGTTACAAATATCTTTGTGTTACAAGGAGAAGAAGATTCTCTTATCACTTTTGTCAAGAGATGGAGAATACTGCAGCAAATGGCCAGTGATCTCACTGATGAGATCAAAAAGCTTGTTGGTTTACGGCTTCGTCGAAATCAATGGATACAAAACTGCCAGGCATGGCAGGCAAAGAATGTTGGCTCATTTTTAGGTTTAGATGAAGACTTGGTTAAAGTTTTCCCTTTGCCTAACATGAAAGTTAAAGTCTATTTTAAAACTTTAGATGATTTTTGGACCAAGTCTTTCACTGATAGAGCTATTTATGTTTTACAAGTTTTGAACTACTACCAGATTATCGGTGTAGTTGATTTTGCACTTTCGGTATATAGTTCTGCTAAGATGCTAGATTTAGCAGAAATCAATATGACGGAGAAAGTTCAGAGGTTCCTTGTGTCACTCCGCATTGCTGATCTATTTGAAGAAATGGATGCTGCTTTTTTACAGCGAGTCGATGAACGTTTCCATGCTACTGACTCCTTTCCTCAGTATGAACTCTTCCAACCTTTTGCTGATTGGGAAATCAAAAATGGCAGATGTCAGAAGAAAATGGTGATTAGAGCTTCACAGTGTGTTGAACGAACGGTTCAATATCTTCGCACCTATAATTCACCATGGGAACACTATAGTATGGAATTTCGTATTCCTATTGTTCCTAGTCCTTTTGATCAAATGCATAGTTCAGTAGTGTTAGAAGGACCTCCGTTGATTGATAATCCAGATCAAATAAGAAAGATTACCTCTTGGTTAAAAGAGTTCCCTAAATTAACTCTGCAAGAAAAAGTTTCAATGACAAGAACTCTTGACCATATGCAAGGATCCAAACCTGCATTCAACATCTGGATTAATTCCAAAAGTTTTATTACTTTGCAAGTTCGTCATGGTAGTTGGTCAGAAGACATAGCTTTTCTGATTAATTTGATTTTATTTAACCATGTATGTTCCTCAGTTGTGTTTTCACGAGGATGGCAACATCAGTATGATATCAGCCAATATTGTAAAATCTGGGTTCAATATTGCATAGAGCGAACAGTCACAATGTTCCAGATATTCAGATGGGATTTGCTAGATGGCATTGAACTTGCCGTTCAAAATGTTCCTGAAATCAAACCAAGAAGGTCTGATATTTTCCTAGGGATAGAGATTGATCCACTTGCTTACATCAATCGCTGGAAAGTAAAAGACACCGAGTATCTATTTCCAAAAAAGCACCTTTATGTCATAGTAGATACGATCAAATTCGATACAGGACAAGCATCTCGTGCCCCTATCCGTAAAGAATCCACTATCCAAGTGGCCAACGCAAAAGGCAAAGAAAAAGAAGGCAACTTCCTCGAAAAAGATACTTTATATATCGACACGTTTGAAGATTCGCAAGCCAATAATGTCGATTGGGAACAAAAGTATTTGGACATTCTAGAAAAGCAATATTACGACAACAAGTCCTCGTCAGATTCTGATGGAGATAATGCTCCATGATTTACTTTTGCTTTTGCAGATGCGCATGCGCGTGCATCTTTTGTAATTATTGTTTTGCATCATTGTATTCGAGCTTATCTGAGTAGACACCGCCATGACCAATCGATGTCAGGCAAGGACCCTCAAGATGCTCTTTTTGTGTATAAATAGAGTTAGGATTGTAGGTCTTAGGCATCGTGAGTTTGAGTGCTATAGTGAGTTTTCATTGTGAGTTTGCAGGTCATTGTGTGTGAGAGTTCAAGTGTGAGTTCTGAGTGTTGTAATCAAGTCTGCTCTAGACTTGCTCTTTTATGGTGTGTAACATTTTTACTTGAATTAATAGAGAAGCCTGCTGGGCCGCCAGTCTGAGGACTATTCTTCTAAAAGTCATCCTGAGTTGAGATTGTAAGGCGGGTTGAGAAGCGCCAAGGAGTCGCGCTGTTACGCATTTCTCTTGTTGATGTGAAGAAGGAATTTGTGGTAGGCGTCCACTTCGTATTATTCATGTAAGTTACGATAGTCCATCCATCTTTTGCAGTTTATCGAGCATGCTTATTTGTATCTCTGAATCAGAACTCTAGAGTGTATGTTCCCTGTTCTCTGTCTCTCCTTTGGTATTATTGGTATCTGAGCTTCCGTTATTATCGCCATTAAACTTTGGTATCATAGCCCTGTTCTTATCCTGTTCTAAGCCTGTTTTAAGCAATCAGTGTCTCTTTCGTAAGCTTAGTTCGTTTGAGTCGAATTTATAGACAGAGCCTCCAGAAAGCCAGGCAGCTTTCGAATTACACAGCTTCGGCGTGTATATTAGATAAACGCTTTCTGAAGTCAATCTCTGGTTTAAATTCACTATGGCCCGATTATTGAAATCTTTCACAACTGTTGAACGTAAAGTCATTAATGAAGTTTCCTCTCGTTCTGTTGAGTCTGACATTCCTGAGTTAGAAGTTGAGAAGCATGAAGTAGTTGAAGACCCATCGAAATGGACCCCTCCTGAGCTCCATTCCACTGAAATTTATAAACTACCCATGACTTTTCTCCTAAAGAAAAATAATTTCTTGAAAGAAGTCGAAATCACGATCAAAATTTCTGGTCCGTCTGTTCAAATTCTCGCTTTGAATCTCTTTTTTGATGATGAAATCAAACAATTTCGTCAATATGCCCGTGATGGAAAATACTTTTATTTACATTTTGGGGGGATAAGAATTGGTTTAGCTCCTTTGTTTCGACATGGAATTAATACTCCCTGTCTCATTGAATTGTTTGATACTCATCACCAAAATTATGACCATGCCCGAATAGGCACTATTATGGGAAATTTGTCAACTGGATGTCAATATGGAACTATATTTCCTGATTATGCTATTAGTCTTACCGATGTTCATCTCAAAGACTGCTGGAAATTATTATCTGGTGTTCAAGGTTTACAGATGGCTGAAGAAAGTGAATATCTTTCTCTTATTGGGCAAGCCTCTTTTCAGTTAACTAACATAGCACATCCCAAGCTTAAGCAGTCTGTTTTAAAAGATTGTGTTACAGTTGGATTAACTAACGCCCAAGTAGAAGGTGTTCTCTATGATCAAGAAGAATTACCTAGTAATTGGTATTTTCAGTACAAAGCCATTAATGATACCAAAAAGCCTGAGTTGAAATCTAAAAGAGTTACTATAGAAAATGGTCAGGTTAAGATAATTCCTCCTAGACCTCAAGTACCTCATCCT
>APFE030918187.1:0-10985 GCA_000404065.3 Pinus taeda
TCTCTCTCTCTCTCTCTCTCTCTATCTCTCTCTCTCTCTCTATATATATATATATATGCATCCTTGTACATTTTGTGATTGTCTTCTCAAGAAAATATAATATAAGGTAGCACTTTGTTGCCCCTCTGCTACATTATTTCACTTATTCTATTCCTATGTTCTTTATCTTCATGTGATTTATTGTTTTGCTTTCTACTAGTAACCAATGGTTATTGTCTACTACACTACAACAAGTATATATCAATTTTTTTGGAATATTTTACTAAAATATAAAATATTGTAAAATATTGGTGTGTCCTTCAATGAATTGTAAAATGTTGTAAAATATTAGTGAATCATTCACTTAATTATAGAATCTTGTACAATATTAGTGAATCCCTCATTTAATCTTTACATCAAGTTATTTTTCCTTATTATGCATTGATTCTCTAATAGAAAAATAATTTTCCAATTACTTCGCTTCAAATAAACCAACATCATTAGGATTTGGTGGTTGATCACCATCTATAAGTTTTTTCAACTCCTTGGTGTGTAACTATTAAAATAACTTTTATGTTTCCTTCTTCAATCAAAACTCTAATAATTGTTGATCAATACACAATTTTTTGAAATTAAACAAAATGCGCAATCAGATTGACTAAAAGACAAAACATGTAATGACATTTAATATCTTATATGATAATAAAAAAATAATTAACACAAACTCATTATAAAGCCATAATTTTGAGTTCAAAATTATAGTCCACAAAGAAAAATGTTCATTACTTAGCATAACATGTTACAAAATAAGTACCATCAAAGGATTTCAACTTCAAAAATGATAATACACTAAGTAGTCTCTCCTCCTTGACTAATTATATGTGTTTCTCCTTTAGCCTTTCCCTCAAAATTATAATTTCATTAAAGGAATAGTTACACAAAAAAATTGGAATACACTAGGAATACAAAAATCCGTATATGATTTCTAATATGCTATGTTTCTCATGTAAAGAGAAGAAAACAAGAACATAAGGCTTCTTATTCAAGAAAAAACATTAATTTTAACCAACACTTCTGAAATCAATGATAATTCTAAGATGAAACCAGTCATTCCCAAGCAAATGGTTTATTGAACAACAAAACTAGAGCTATAAGCGTTTAAGGGACTAACAAAAGTTTTAATCAAAATGAACACAAATTTTTTATCTTCATAAATGCTTCAAATTCTTGTCCAATATATCAGATCTAAATGTAAAAGAAATTTGTTGTACTTGAATGACTATATTTCTGAATAGAGGAAATATTCCTAAATGAATTACTTATCATTTAATAGTAGTATATTATGTTTGTGAAGAGATATGTTCTAGATTCATGAGACTATCTCTTTCATTTGCAACAGTGGAGAAGAGAGTGACAATTTAATATTTGAATTTAAGACATGAATCTTAAATTAACTTGCATATCTCCACCTCCACCTCCACCTCCACCATCTAATCGTTTACCTCCACCTCCTGATCCTCCTCGTCCACATACATCCCTCATCTCCTCCACCTCCACCTCCCCCACTACCTTCTCCTCCTCCTCCTCATCTTCCGCCACCTCCTCCAACTCCACCTCCACCACCAGCTCTTCAACCACAACATCCTCCTCCTCCCCTTCCTCTACCACTACCACCTCTTCCTCCTCCTTCACCACCTCCTGCTGCCCCACCTCCCCATCTACCTCCTCCACCATATCCACCTCTACCACCTCCACCACCTCTAATTCTACCTCCTCCTTCAACTCGTCTACCTCTTCCTCCTAGACCACCTCTGCATCCACCTCCTCCTCCTGCTCCTCCTCCTCCTCATGCTCCTCCTCCTAAACCTACTCATCCACCACTCCTCCACCTCCACCTTCTCCTCCTCCTCTTCCTCCTCCACCTTCGCTCCACATCTCCCTCCTCCTCATCCTCCTCCTCTACCTCCTTATTCACCACCACCTACAACTTCACCTCCACCTCCTCCACAGCCTCCTCCTCCTCCTCCTTCTTCTCCTCCTCCACCTCCACCACCTCCTCCTAATCCTCCTCTTCCTCCTCCTCCTCCTCCTCCTCCACCTAAACCTCCACATAAATCCTCACCTCCTCCTCCGCCTCTCCCTCCTCCTCATCCTCCTCCTCTGCATCCTTATTCACCACCACCTACAACTTCACCTCCACCTCCTCCACACTCTCCTCCTCCTCCTCCTTCTCCTCTTCCACCTCAACCACCTCCTCCTCCTCCTCCTCCTCCTCCTCGTCGTTGTCCTCCTCCTCCACCTAAAACTCCACATAAACCTTCACCTCCTGCTCCAACTCAACCTCAACCTCCACTCTTCCTCCACCACCACTTCCACCTATGCCTCCTCCTCATACTCCTCTTCCACACCCTTCTCATTCTTCTCCTCCTCCTCCTCCTCCTCCTCCATAGCCACCTATACCCCGACCACCCCCTACTCCACATCCACCTATACCTCCAACACCTCCTACTCTACCACCACCTCCACCTCCACCCCCTTCACCTCCACCTTCACATCCACCTCCACCTCCAACTCCTATTTCTCCACCTCCACCACCTCCTCCTCCTCCACTTCCTTCTCCTCCTCCTCCTCCATCTGCACATCTACCTCCTACTCATCCACCACCCCATCCTCCTCCTCCTTCTCCTCCTCCTCCAAGACCTCAACCTCCACCTCTTCCTACTCCTCATCCTCCCCCTCCACCTCCTCCTCCACCACCACCACCTCTGCCATCTCATCCACCAGCTCAACCTCCACCAACAACACCACCTCCTCCTCTTCCTTCTCCTCCATCTCCTCTTCCTCCGCCACCACATCCTCCTCCACCTCTTCCTCCTACTCGACCTCCACCACCACCTCCACCTCCTCCTCAACTGCCTTCACCCCCTCCTCCTCCTCCACCTCCACCACCACCATCATCACCACCACATGCTCCTCCTCTTCATCTGCCAAAACCACCACCGCCACTACCAATGTCGTCGCCTCCACCTTTGCCTCCTCCTACTCCTCCTCCTCCTCATCTGCATCCTTTGCCTCGACCGCATCCTCTGCCATTGTCGCCACTCACCTTCGCACTACCCCATCCCCTCCACCTCCTCCTCCATCACCTCCTACTCCTCTTTCCCTGCCTCCTCCCTCATTGCCACCTATGCCTCCACCTACTCCTCCTCCTCGCCACTGCCTCCTCTTGCTCGTGCTCCTCCACCTCTGCTTCCATCTCCTCCTCCTCCTTGCTACCACCTCCTCCTCCTCGTGCTCCTCCCCCTCTACTTCCATCTCCTCCTCCTTGCTACCACCTCATCCTCCTCCTGCTCCTCCCCCTCTTCTTCCATATCCTCCTCCTCCTCTCCTACCTCCTTCTCCCCTGCCTCCACCTCTACCTCTATTTCTTCCTCCACCTCTACCTTCACGTACACCTCATCCTCCTCCTTTGCCTCCTCCTCCTCCTCTCCTCTACCTCCTCTGCCTTTTCCTCTGCCTCCTCCTCATCCTCCTCTCCTATGCCTCCTCTGCCTTTGCCTCCACCTCCTCCTCTACCTCCTCTGCCTCTGCCTTCGCTGCTTCCTCCTCCTCCTTCTCTTCCTCCTGAGAAAGCTTAAACAAAATAAAATTGCATATCATTTCATTATTTTTATTTATAATACTTATTGAGAAAATTCAGATATCAATATATACATTATAATATAACAAATAATATGTATAAAAACTTACAATATAAATAATTAATTATGAGCACAACAATCTAATTACTAAAATTTAACTTAGTTTTCTAGTTTATGTCAAATACTATTTTTAATTTCACTAACAAAGTGATGACAAAGGTTATTAAATTATGTGTGGCCACCTATGATTTTCAATATCAAAGTAAGCTGTAAGGGCCGTGAACAACAAAAGTGAACATTGAGTAATAGAAGTGTAATTTAGTTTAAGAGGACAACATTTTCGTGTTTTATTTGGAAAAAAAAAATAGCTTTCACTATTTTTCACATATACATATTTCTACATGTCTGTATTTAAAAGTATTAAGAATAATTTTTATATTTAAAAATACAATTTAAAATGTGGAATTTATTTTTTTATTAAAAATTTCAAAAATATTAAATCTGAGTGCCAAATTCCAATTCCAATAAAAAAAAGCTGAAGCTATGCTAAATCTATTTTCATATAAAGTGAATCTATGCTAAATCTATGAATTTCATATTAGAATATAGATAGAAAAATGAGACATCAAAGTTTATCACCCACCCAAGGAACATTTCCAATCCATCATTTAACAAACCAGGAAAGAGGTGACTGTTTGCAAGAATTTCTATGTTTTTTGCATCATAATTTTGGGGCTAAGTGTATAAATGATTGATATATCGGATTGTGACGATATAGTAATTAAGGACGAATCTTGATGACGAAGTGTTTAGACTTTTCAATGTGTGAACAAATGTGTAATGAAACACGAAAAATATCAATAAGTAATTTCCAAAATTGCAGAAAAATAATTATAAACCAGTGTTCAACATTTCAAATTTGCTAACAAAATTATCCAAAAACGATATTCATGAAAAAAACATATCCATAAGCAGCATATCCATAAAAATTTTTTATAAACAACATATATAACATATATATCCATAGCTGTAGAAAAAATTTATAAACAACATATCCATAAACGATATCCATAGCTACACATAAAATTTATAAATAACACATTACATTGTACAAAGAAAATTGTCGATAAACGCTATCCATAGTTGTAAAATGTTTTTATAAACCATACTTCAAAGCAAGGCTTGAAGAAGAGGCGTGGCTTCAAATATGCAAACAAATTACAAAGAAAGATCGAAGAAGACGAGGCATGGAATGTTAAGCTAATTTGAATTGACAGAAATGGCCACTTACCTCAAGCCTGATTGGATGTAGAGTTATGAAGTGACAAGGGCGTTGAGCGTGGATCTAACACATGATCTTCATATATTAAGTCTGAGTCTCTCTCGACAAAGATACAGAACGCACGATATCCAGAGGCATGGCTTCAAATGTGAAAACAAAATAAACAATATTCATAGTTGCAGAAAAATATTATAAACAGAGATCGAAGAAGAAGAGGCATGAAATCTTAAAATAATTTGAATTGACAGAAATGGTTACTTACCTCAAGCCTGATTGGAAGTAAAGTTATGAAGTGACCGGGGCGTTGACTGTGAATCAAACACATGATCTTCATATATTCATTCTGACTTTGTCTTAATAGAGATACAGATCGAACACACCACCTTCAAACATATTCTGTTTGACGCTCCCCCATCAAAGATACAGATGGAACACACGATCCAGTCTCACGCTCTCCCAACAAAGATACAGAGCCAAAAAAATTGGCGTTACCAATGAAAACACTATCCTCGAACAATTGGGCAGGAGCATAGTTTCGAAATCATCACATATTGGCTGGGTGAGATTGCGATTGTGAGAAAACTGCTATGAAGGGAATTCAAGAAGCTGGGTGAGATTGCGATTGTCAGAAAATGGCTATGAGAAAATGGCTATGAAGGGAACAAGACATCTATGATCCCATAAAAGCAAAAAATTACTTAAATTTAGAAACTACATTCTGAAAAGCAAAAAATAATCTAAATTGATAAACAAAATATAAATTTGCGATTGTGAGAAAACGGCTATGAACTGAACGGCTCGATTTCAAAAAGACAGCTCATAAAAACAAAAAAGTTACATAAATTTAGAAAGTACAGCCTCCACAAGCAAAAAATAACTTAAATTTAAAAACACAGTATAAATTACATTCATTAAAAAGAAACCACCCGTTAAATTAAAAAAATAAAACACAGTATAAATTACATTCATTAAAAAGAAACCACCCGTTAAATTAAAAAAATACAAACCAAAATAATTTACCTTTAAAATTTAAATAAAGCAAAGTAAAAAATTAAAGGTTAAATTTAAAATTAAAAACAAAATATAAATTACATTCCATCAAAAAGCCACCTGTTAAATTAGAAAAATGGAAACCAAAATAATTTACTTTTAAATTTTAAGGAAAACAAAGTAAAAAATTAAAGGTTAAATTTAAAAAATTGCTTTTGAGGTAATAGATTGGCAATTTTGCTATATCCCCCAACTCGTGTTTGGCTTGGTTGATATCAAACTCAATAAGAATTATCTCTCTTTTCAGTATGGGGAAGAATTATCTATCTCTTTTCAGTATGTGGAGGAACACAGAACAACAAGAAAAAGAGGATGTGATAATATCAGAACTAGGACCTCACGAAAAGGTAGGTTTGGCTAGTGATGCAAAGCTATATGATATGAAAACTAATTTCAAAGTTAGAAAGAGCAAATAGTTGATAGAAAAGTAAAAATTTAAAAGTTAAATTTCAAAATAATATTTATTTTCTTTTGAAGTAAAAAATGGATAGTTTCAAAGTTAAAAACTCTAGCTATTTAATGGATTTTGCAATCAAAAACACAAAATTTCAAAGTTAAAAAACTAATAGTGAAATTTAAAAACTCAATGCTTAAATTTTTTTCTTCACACTCAAGAGAATATGTAAAAAGTTAATGCTTAAATATGAAATGTCAATCTTTATCTCAGTGACTCACACTATCAGCTTGAATTGACAATTATGAAAATGGGGTGAAAGTCATTATACATAGTTTTGTTTGCTAAAAAATCTTGAAGAAGTTTGCCGGCTAGATTGCCTTAATAGTGTTGTTGGTTCTAAATAGGACAACATAAAAAATATTTCCTAAACGATGAAAGAATTCATTTGATAATTGATAAATGAGTTATGTTATTTTGTTTCCAGCGGTGATTTAATGTTTAAGAAGAAGTGTAAAATGTGATTAACTTAGGTTCACAACTTGGTAGGCATAGTACCTAGAAAACTTTGAGCATGTGGAATTAAGAGTATGGTAACCTTCATTTATAACTCATGTATGGGAGATGTATCTATTTTCATATTTATTGTTCAATTGGTTTTGAACATACACCAAAGTATTCATGGCCAACAAGGTGTAGGAAGGAGTGTAAATAGAACAATAGTAAATCATATGACATGATTAGTTTATGTGTAGAGTACTTTTGAGTACCAAATAATTATTTTCTTAACGACAAGGCTAAAAGTTGCTATTAAACCTCAAGTATAATATTGAAAGTCATACTATATTAAATGCTTACTTTATGATTTGGCAGAGGTCATTAAGACCTGTTTTAGTGACCAAGTAAATTCCAAAACGCAAAGTTATTGGTATGATAAAGTTGTAGTAAGAAGGAGTTTGATGAAATTATTCTGCAACCACAAAACACGTGAAGGGATTAGATAAATAAAATCACCTAAATACATTCACATAAAAAAATTATTTACTTATGCTCGAATAATAGAAATTGGACAAGACCATGAAATTCCTTGGTTTAGTCAAAATTGCCTAAAGGTAATATGAAAAATTGAAGGAATATTTGGCATAATACTAGCATGGTTAAAAACATGTGGATGAAGGATATTTCATGCTATGGACATTGAAATTAGGTACACATGCACAGGACATAATGTGTACAAACAATATATATGGTACTGGTATGGATGCATGTATTGCATGATGATATATTACATGTATAGTTGTGTGTGTGTAATGCACACTATGTGCGGGTGCACATGATAGAAGAAAAGCAACTAGGTGATTGTCAGCTATGGCAATCGACTCAGAGTGCGTACTGAAGAAAGAAGCTAAGAAGTGATTCAAGGATAAGTATCAATGTTTTATTTAAGTTGTCTATGAATGTGATTATGATTTTGATCTATGTGGATAATAGGTTATCTATAATTGATGGTACATATGATTTTGATGGTTATGTTTGAGCTAATTTGATATGATATTTTATACATGTTGATTAGTCAAATGTGCTAGTTTTACTTGTTGTGACTAATGGAGGGGAATTGCAGGAAGCAAGTGGTTGACAATAACACAAAATGATTAGAAGAATGTAAGGAAAGAACATGAATTTCCTGAAACAGAATGAACACGAGGAATTATATTTAAAAGGTGGGAAACGTAACCCCTAGTTTCCCAAATAGTAGTACTGTAAATCAAGTTAAGATATTAACTATGGTAGACAAAGTTGAGTTTCTATGTCTAAAAGCTCTCGCAAAATTGATTGAAACAAATGCTACCAGTTGCAATGGAGGGAGATGTGTGGGTAAAACTCTTTTGTAACCGATCTATATATATATAGATATATAGGAAGAGGTGCATGAAATGGCGAGGCCGTGGGAATTTATAAATTCAGAAAAAGCTATGTGTGAACAAAGGAAATAATATTGTAAGATGTAGTAGTACACTGAGGACGATGTAAATTTAAGGGTCAGAGTATGTAAACCCCTCCATTATATTCTCTACTAACCTAAGTTAAGAAAAGCTAGGTCCAAGGTGTAACAATGAAAGTAAATACTTTATGCTTAAATAAATAAAGCTAATATAAAACGGTTGGAAAAGGGGACACCCAGAGATGAGGTTCTTTCCAAATAAAATCCCATCAATGAATGGGAATGGATAATTCTTTCATGATAAGACTTCTAGATCCCATTCTAGATAAGTTTAATGGATTTGGAGATAATTATTCATTAATTTACTTGACCATAACTAGGTCGGATTTGGGTTTTGCAGTCAGTGTCTTTAGTGAATTCATTTCAAAGACCCTTAAGGACCATTGGGTTGCAACAAAAGGCATCTTAAGGTGTCCTCAAGGAACCTTACACATTGGTATTAAATATACTGATTCATTTGATGTTAGAGTGACAGGTTTTTCAAATTCATACTCGGCCATAAAACTAGATGACTGACGATCCATAAAAGGTTATGCATTCAACATTGTTTCTTGGGTCATTGCATGGAACAACAAGAAGCAGAACATTGTATGCTTGTCTTTAGTAGAAGCCAAGTATCATGCAATGTGTGATGTGAAGAAGTTTGGTTGAGGAGACTTCTCCATGATTCCAAAGAAGAACAAAATATGCAAGAATTATCAGATGTGACAACCAGAGCTTGTTTAAACCTACAAACAATCGAGTGTTTCATAAAAACGCAAAGTCTATTGATACGCATTTTCACTTTGTTAGAGAGAAAGTTCAGTCAAAGGAGTTTTATATTGAATATTTTAATACTTATGATAATGTTGCATACATTTCTACTAAGCCCCTCGGAAAAATTAAATTTAAGTTATCTAGGAAGATGTTAGGAGTACTAGTCAACCCTTTCTCCATTAAAGGGGAGTTTCAAATTTCACTTTGTTAGAGAGAAGGTTCAGTCAAAGGATTTTTATATTCAATATTGTTATACTTGTGATAATGTTGTAGACATTTTTACTAAGTCCCTTGGAATAATTAAATCTAAGTTATTTAGGGAGATGTTAGGAGTACTAGTCAACCCTTTCTCCATTAAAGGGGAGTGTTGAACTTAATGGAGAAATTATTATTGGAGAGAGTTCATTCATTAGTTTTGTGTGAGACTTAGCTTAGGGATTAGTTTCTACATTCTACGTGGTTGTTCTAACTCTCCTACTTGCATGTAAACTACATATATTCTTGATTATTAATGATGAAGTGTAGAGTGTTCTTGTGAGCTGCACAAATTCTTGAATATATATTTGTTTTGTTTGATCTCTAACATCTATAATACCTTGTTAAATATGGTTGTGTTGTTGATTGCTTATAAGTATTGTTGTGGTGACTTGCCTTCTAAACTTTAAAGTAAGCATACTAGTTGGTTGACCTAGTATTTGCTAGGTCATTATACCATAAAGAAACTAATTTTATTCTTGAATATGTATATATACCATATCTTTTCAAATTATAGTAACATGAAAACCTAAAAACATATGGGAAAAATGTAAAAATTTACCTCTCATTATGTCTTTTAGGTAATAATATTAAATTAACATCTATTTAATAACTATCACCAAATGACATATATTAATTAATACTTATCATAACTAAAAATATTAATTAATAATTAAAATCATAATTATAATCATTACAATATTTTCCATATTTATAAAATTAGAAATATTTGTAAAAAAAAATAAAAGGTGCTATGTTCAAAATATTAACTTCATGGGATGCCATCTACGTTTTTTTATCTATCGGTGGGCACTCCACTCTGAAAATTAGAAAAGTGTATTAGTTTAACCGAAAAGAACTAAATATTGTGTTTGAAAAATATATAGGAAAGTTCAACAAATATGATTTTCAGATACCGTGAGAACAGTTACATTATTTTGCGCAACTAGGGAATTGATGACATTTTAGGAGAAGTACTCTTAAGTATTTCGTTTCACTCGACTATATATTGTGTACATACAAAACACTTTTATCTATCTTCCCACATGCTTCCTTAAATAGGCAACATCTTGCATTTTCTATTGAGAAAGAAACTATATGCCAGTTAAAACGCTTAACTGGTTTTTGTGATTGTAGTGAAATTCATGTCAGAGAGTCTAAATAGTTATTTCTCCTCTAAAACTACGGATTGTATATATGTGTATATATGTTATTTACTCCGTCAAACTTGTGATACTGATACTGGGCTTTTATTTGTAATCTAAACTACCATATATCTGTAATTCCCCTAACATGAACATTTAGATCTTTATCTCAACATGAATATAAACTCCAAAATATGCAAATATTTATAGTCAATCACACTTTTAATTAATTCCAAATAACTGATTTAACAAATATTCTTAAAATTATCTTAAAAAATTAAAATCAATTATTCAATAAAAAAACATGAAAATACTTTTTTTTAGGGAACAAAACATTTGAAAACACCTTTCACACATTAAAATACTTCCGCATGGGCAAAGAATGAATATGTAAAGCCGATTCCTTGTTTAATGCGTATGTTTTTTAACAAGGGACAAATTCGTGGCGTAGTGTAGAAACGACCACATTCAAATTTAGTTT
>APFE030918190.1:0-13921 GCA_000404065.3 Pinus taeda
AAAGGATATAACTCATCATCATTACAAAGAACAATAAGAGTGGAACCATAACAATAGTTGTTTATTAATGATAAACAAAGAAGAATACAACCATAGTTCTGACGTTAGATCCTCCTTTGGTTGGGTGATCAGCAGCACATGTCTTGCAAAGCTTGTTGGGAATAGGAACAAGATTCTCTCTCCTTGGTTATGGGACAAGAATCTCCTTACTTAGATTTGGTCTTATGGGAATGAAGAAAGCTCTTGCAGCATGAAGCTCTTGGAAACTTTACAATTCTCAATATGTGGAACTCTGGAACTAGCTTGCCAAGGAAAATGGACAAGCTTTTGTAGATGGAGGAAGGGGAGTTGGGATCATCCACAATAATCATGGGATTGGCTTTATCACCAAGGAAGCTTCCATGAGAGGTGGCAAACCACTTCCTCTCTATGGAAACCCGTAGCCAAACCACCCAACTCAAGATAGATTTAGTCCAGGAATTTGTTAGGATGAATCTTCCGCCATTTGTTTGTTAAAAAACACCACTCATTATGGTTGGCGTGAGTGTGACTCTGTGACAGAGCACCAACTGGCACGCCCTCTTTAGAGGATTTCCCCCATTGGCGCGAGTGATGCACTGTGGAACCGCGCCAATGGAAAAAGGGCTATTTTTATGGGTTTTTAGCAGGAGATGTCTTCAGGGCAAATGGAGTTCATGTTTAGGGGAATGCAATGCAAGTGTTTGTAGGTCATGTCACTTCTCATAGGTCCCGGAATGAGTCCTCCAAGATGCGGGAGAGGAGTAACAGGGACGGTGACAAATTGTTGTGTAACAATGTTCAAGCTAAGATGGAGGAATTCAAGAGATTCACCTTCGGCACCAGAATTTTCAATCCATATGACCTACATCGCTTAGTGGAGGACCAATATGTGAGATTGTATCATCATTGGATCCACGGGGCATGTCATTGGCTTGAGGAAGACCCATGGAGATTCTTTTACAACTCCTCAAGGCTTAATGAATGAGTCAAAGTGGTTGTATAATGGTTTGCAATTCACAAGGCAACATCATCTCAGAGAGCAGGAACATCAGTAGCCTAAGAGGGTAGTAGACCTATGCATGACAAAGGAAAGAGAAGGGTTTCTAACAGTGCAGAGGAAGAGAAAAACTACAAGGTCAAGTCAAATCCACTCATGTTGAGAGAAGCTTTTGATATTGAAGCAAAGAAGTGATAAAACAATAAAAGGATTGATTAAAGACATAAGGAGAAGTAGAAGTTAGAGGAGGTAGAGAAGAATTTGCAGGAGATGAAGTAATAAGTAAGGGAAGAACAAGAGTTGCACAGGAGGGAGAAGGAAGTGCAACAGGAACATGAACAATAGGAAGCACAATGTGCATGCATTGATGAAATTGTATAGATACAGGTTACTGAATCATCAAAATAGTTGGTAGATAACAAATATGGTGAGCAGACGTAGGAGTAGGACTTTGCTCATGAGATTCAATAGATGTTGGAGCAGATGGACACGGATGTGGTTTAGCTGGAGTAGGATCAAGATATTGACCTCATTCCCAAGGACCAAGAGGTCACTCCACCGGCTTCACCAGATTTGGGAGCAGAGCAAATCCCAAGTGATTAAGGAGACACTGAAATCCTTGAGGACGATATGGAAGTAGATGCAAATAACATATCCTTTAACGAGTCACAACACAGGGTTGTGTAGTCGCGTAGAGTGCCCACTTTGGGTGTCCATGCATCTCTTGTGCATTTTCAAGAACGAGTGATCGTGTCCGATGTGAGAAGAGATCCAAGCGCATTGGCCAATGCTACAAAGTCATATGCCAAAGCCAACAGCTCAAGTGTGAGATTCTTGATCGCTGAGAATGAGTGCATGGCTAAGGAGTTGCAAGTGAACAAGCAAGGAGAAGTGAAATCTACAACATCCACTAGAGTAGAGTTGAAGAAATCAATACTTGATAAAGTGTTGTCTCTCGAGACAATCATGGGGAAGTTTTACTTTAGGTTCATCATCGTGCATAAGTTAGTTGTCCATCTTAATGGTTGGAAATAATTTTGTGTTAGGGGAGCATGCATCTTGACAGACATACACACCATTGTCAATCACATGTAGATATGGGCAGTGAGGTACAAGGGAGCCCTGTTGTACTTGCCAAAGATGATGAAGCCAAAGGCAGTGGAATTGAAGGTACACGTCCAAAGTTAGATATAGAAATATGAGGAACTCCCACAACTCATCATCAGCTTATAGGATTCACATGCATGAGTTTTCAGGACCATGGATGTCATTGTGCACATGCATGTGATCCCATCCATTGGCACACTCACTGAGGTGAAATCAAAAAACCAAGTCCAACTAGAGTTGGACATGTAATTTGAGCAATTGATGTGCATAGCCACCAACACAGATTTGCAGATAAGCATAGACATTATGCACCAGTATGTCATTGGTCTGACTGCATTCAAGATCATGATGTGCATGCTATATGAAAAGTTGGTAAGAGGTGCCAAATTAGTGTACCCAGATGCAATGGAGGCAAGAGTTCACTTTTAGAAGGATGTCACCACGAAGTATGTGGAAACCATTGTAGACTACCAAGTTTGGCATCAGTTCGCCATCATCGATCACTAAGAGGATGTCGATGAGTTAGCCTTCCTAGAGCTATCTGAGTCTCATTGATGTCTTGTATGGCTTACTCAAGCCCATTTTTGTCTCACATGGGTACATGTGCAGATTGTATTGTAAACATATTGTAAAGTGAAAGACGAATTGTCAATAGTATAATGTAAATAATCATGTGTAAGTTGAAGAGTCATGAGGGTAGTTGAAGAGTCATAATGGGGAATGTCAAGGCTCATCCCACCCTTTTCTATATATAGAACCTCATAACTCATTGAATTGGCTTTTGGGAGCCAAGCTTCTGATAGGTATAACTTAGAGAAATCTTGGAGTGTATTGTAATGAGTCTTGGCTTATCCATAATGCAGAGTGAGTACATCTCTTTGGAGGAGTAGGCAGTAGTGGCTGTAACGTTCCACTATTGGAGCTAGTGGTCATCATGGTTGTATGTATGATTGGATCTTTCACTCTTTCAATATAACAGAGGCAACATGTTTCACGCATATATTGTTATTCTAGTTCAACTATTCTGGTTACTCTAATGATGTATGCAGTTGTAATTTACACATGTATGTATAGACTATTTCGTATGTGTTTGTATGAATCTTATCGAAGCATGTTGTTGGTATAACTCATCACTTTAGATTTTCAACTATTCTTCTTTCCATATCGTGATCTCTTTCAACTTGTGTGTTCCCTTTCAAGCTACGTGCTATCACATGCTTCTAAGGGGCGCAATCTTCTCCCCTTTTGTGTGTTAGAGCCTTTCATGCAACTTCCTTGACTTGCTGCAAGGTCACACCCTTGCTTCCAACAATGACATCTTACTTTCCTCTACGCGGAACCACAGTTAAGGTGATGCTGTACTACCCACTACTGGGACTCCTACTCCAAATGGCATGAGTTCTAGTTGGGACTTCTTACTAGGGAGATCCCCTAACATGTTGGTGGGTCTAACACCATGAACACAACCATAGCAGGTGAGACCCACCCATCACATGAAAGAAATAGGTTAATTAGCATGCAAGTCCATATGCGATGACTATCAATCTAATATCGATCAATGATTATCATGGTGTCGGGTCCACACAGATGTGCTAACAAGTGAGAAACTTCAATTGTGATAGGATCTGAGAGTCATTGGATGTAAGATTAATCAATGGTCTACACATGTTGGGAGAGAGTAAAGTGCTTATTACATGCGCACCTTCATATGTGAGCGTATTCATTGTGCTATTAGATTAAATTTTGACGATGATCAGGCAGGGAACTGCAAAAGGTTTAAACGAGTAGGGAATTTAATAGAAGCTATCCAAAGCATGACTTGAGGGTGTGAGAGCTTCGGTTAACCATTGGTCCTTAGCTAAAGGCAACTCTAACCTTCAATTATGCTCGGCTATTAGAGAAATCGTTAAATTACTCTATAAAGGTTATGAAAGCTTAGT
This sequence comes from Pinus taeda, assembly GCA_000404065.3. Lineage (NCBI taxonomy): Eukaryota > Viridiplantae > Streptophyta > Pinopsida > Pinales > Pinaceae > Pinus > Pinus taeda. Next base: position 4,066 of record APFE030918190.1, read on the forward strand.
ATTTAGAAAGTTTTCATGTGGGGGATTTTTCCCCAACATGGGCTCCTTATGGGGATGGCTTTCCCTCATGGGAAGCCAAGAACATGGGCCATATGACTTCTCTGGTTGGATTATGGAGCCATGGTTAAACAACGGCAAGGATCCCTCAACTAGAGAGCTCCGTACTGATATGACACGGGGGAAGATATCTACAATGCGATGTATTAAAGGAAGACGTTAATGCAAAGGTGACAAAGGTTAATTAAAGGATAAACAAATTCCATTGGGGAAACTATGATTATCATCCTATTATCTATGATGGGGGAAAGCCAAGTATGACAAGAGAAGATAAGAGAAATGGTGGGTTCTGGTAGTAGCAATTTAGGATGTCGTGAGAACCTACATGACAAAATGGATATAATATTGCATGTTTTAACAAGGATGGAAGAGAACTTAATATTAATTGAGGACCAACTGACCATGCTACCCAGGATTTTTCAGGGAGTCGAAATTATCCACCTGCATGACTCGGATGGTAGTTCTCATCTCATTGGCTTGTCAAATACGACTAGAGAAATAATCCAGGTTTCAGACAATTAATCTTGTTATGGCAGTTAGCTCAATTTTGAATGTAAATCCTGCTAGTTGCAGAATTTTGTATAATTTTCACCTATATGAAGCATGGAGTGTAGAGGCTCATCCTGAACTTAATAGACTTATCTTGTGACTTTTCTACTTATGTTTAAGTATTTAAACTTATCGAATGAAAAAGTTTTATCTTCTGAATTTCGCAAAATTGAGTTTTTTAACACTTGTTTTCATTAGTTCACAAATGATGAGTAAATGGAGGAACAATAACATATGATTTCCATTTTTCTCCCTCTTTCAGTTTTATTATATATATATATATATATAATATATATATATTATAAATATATATATAAGATATATATATTATATATATATATGTCATGAATAACACATATAGTGTATTTCCTCTTACTTCTTGAATGCAATTTTCTCTTTATGTTAGATGTATAAATATGTGTTGAATGAATGATAAATTTGCCAAGGGCTATCCCGTAGATGTTGTCAAATTGATCTTTATGCATTTTTTTTCCAAGGAAAAAAGCGAACTTTTTATTAAGCATAATAAAAAGTTACAAGTATATGCCTAGGCATTCCGTTTGCTGTATGATGATCTCATATAGCTGCTACAAAAAAGACAGTCTTTTCTGCATCAAAAAGCTGACTAAAGTATCTTCTGAAAACGTAAAACTTCAAACACAGTTTACGTTTTTAGCATAACAGTCACTGCAAACAGTCCAAAAATGATATCCATCTAGAGATGACGGTTTTTTTCTATTTCCTAGGTCTCCTCTTAAGAGGAAAACAACCCAAAATGAAAATAGAAAAACTATTCAAAAAACTATGGAAAACTTTGTTTCCATTATATCTCATAGTAAAAGTATGTTTTCAAGCATTTTAAAATAACATAAATGTCTTTAGAACTACAATGATAAAAGGAAAACACTATGTGTGAGGTGGCTGATCCGACACACGGATTTGTCCATGAGATTTTTTTGCTACTTTCTAGCTGCCCATAACTTGCTGCAAACCTTCCTTAGAAATGTTGTCCGTTGCAACATTTCGCTCCCTGTAAATATGGCATATTGAAAACACATTAAAAGAGAGTTTCAAGGACTGAATTTATTCTAATAAAGGTCTGAGCAGATAGCTCTGACATCTACTTTGACCATTGACCCATTTTATGACAGTTAAAGAATCTCTGAAGATCTGAACCGTGAGGATGTTCCTGTGAATGAGCCAGCATAGAAGAAGTTTTAAAGCTGAGAGTTTTGCATAATTATTTGTCCCCATGCCTAAACCCACTGAAGCTTTTAAAGTCTGATTTTCATTTAGGTGGATGATCATCCCTACTCCTGCTTTTTTGTTCTATGAAGCCCCGTCAAAATAGGCCCAAGGTATTCCTTCTTTAATTTGTTCCTCCCTTATCTGCCTAGGATTTGTTTCCTCCTCCGATTTAGGAATATTTGACAAGATAGAAGTGCATTGAATCGCTATTGATTCAGCTGTGGTTTCCTTTTCCATAAATATACTCTTGTTCCTTGCAATCCAGATTCCCCAACAGATGATGGGTGGTAAATTTCACATTTTCCCCTCAGGATATTGGCGCCACCATTTGTCCCATACCTCCTGAAAATTTCCCCCTCCCAATCAACCTGTTTATTAATAAGCTTTCCGACCTCCGCCTAAACTTTTTTGACAGTGGAAAAGCTAGAAACAGATGTCTAATGGTTTCAGATTTTGATTTTCATAGAGGACATCTCCCCGACCCTTGTTTATACCTAGCTTGAAGTATATCCCATGTAGGAATTTTCCTTTTTAGAATACACCAAAAGAAAAGTCTGGCTTTTGCTAGGCATTTGAGTTTCCATATCAGTTTGGCCCACCATTTCAGATCTCCCCATCCTTTTTTTGTCATTAGGAATTTGTACCCAAATTTTGGGGAGCAAGATCCATTTTCTGCATGTGCCCAAACTAGCTGATCCTGTCTGTCTTTTATCCTTACTTTTGATCTAGTTAGCTCTTCGGTGTATACCTTCCACTCATTCCACCAGGCCGGTTGTAGACCTAGATCTTCTCCAGATTTCCAAGCTTGCCCCCATATAGAAGAGAAACCAATTTTCTCGACCTGACTTAGAGACAAGATGCCTTTTGATTCTAGATGTCTGATTACCCCAGGGGAAAGGGTGAATTTTTCATTGCATCCAACCCAAGGATCTTTCCCTATCCTCAGTTTTTCCCCATTTCCGATCTGCCAGGCCAAACCTTGTTCAATCACCTTGAAAGCCTCCACTGTGGCTTTCCAAACCATCGAAGCATTTTTATCCTTCTTGATTGGGTTCCTGATCCATTCTTCTAAAGGAGTAGGATCTATGTATTTCCTCTTCATGACTTTTGTCCATAGGTTTTCCATTTTGATAATTCTCCATCCTAATTTTGCTGCCAGAGAGATGCCGAAATCAGTGAGATTTTTTATCCCCCATCCTCCGCATTCTTTAGGTCTTACCACTTTTTCCCAGGCTACCCATGGAAGTACTGAGTCCTCCTTTGAGCCTGCCCAGAGAAATCTACTGCAAATTCTTTTTATCTTATCTAGAATCCCTTTTGGGACCCATGTTAATGCAACCCAATAGACTGGCATGACTAGTACCACAGATTTGATTAAGGTCAGTCTTCCTGCTCTGGAGATCCATTTGAAACTCCAGTGTGAGATTCTAGCTTCAATTTTTGCAACCAACTAGTTCCTGTCTTGTTTCCTGTAAGCGTTAGGCATCCTTAGATAAATCCAGTTAATTCTATCATAAGCTTTCGACAAGTCAATTTTAATCACTGCTCCCTTCCTCTTCATCTGCTTGACACTGTGAATAGTTTCCTGTGCCACTCCTATAGCTTCGTGAATCTGACGACCATCCAAAAAACCGAACTGCTCATTGGTGATACATCTTGAAAGGATTGGTTTATTCGAACTGCAATCACTTTAGCGATGATTTTTCATATACTATTACAGAGAGAGATAGGCCTGAAGTCTTCAAAAGAATCTGGAGCTTCCTTCTTTGGTATAAGTGCTATGAAAGTTGCATTGAATGGACTATATACCTCTCCTTTTTTCCTAGACTCTTCCACTACCTCTATTAATTCTGCCCCAATCTGATCAAAGAAGTGTTGAAAGAGTTCTATGGTCCACCCATCCGGGCCTGGACTCTTGTCTTTTGCCATTGATTTGATAACACTTTCAACTTCCTCCTTTGAAACTTCGTTCATTAAGCTCTCCACTTCTTCCTCCTCTACATACCGAGGGAAACATTGGGCAGTCCTGATTACTTCTACTATTGTGATCTCTCCTTGATCCGGAAACAGATTCTGAAAGTGATTTCTCCCCAGAATCGAGAGTTCCTCAAAAGTGTTTGCCGCTCTTCCCTCCTCATTCTTTAATTTCCAAATTGTATTCGAGTTTTTCCTCCCTTTTGCATAGTTATGGAAAATCCTCGTGTTTTCATCCCCAGCTTTCAACCATATTGCTCTACTCTTCAACCTCCATTCCTGCTCTCTTGCCAATAGAATTTGGTCCCTATGTTTTTCAAGCAATAAGATTTTCTCCTTTGACTCCTGCGATGCGTAGCCATCTGCCTCCATACATTCCATCCCTTGGAGCTCTTCATAGATTTGGGTTAATTCCTCATTCTGTCTTTGCCTCCTACTATTTTCCCATTTGATAGTTGTTCCCATTCGATAGTTGCTTTCTTTAGCCTTTTTAAGTTTTCCATGAACTGGAATCCTTTCCCTTCCTGAGAACTTCCATCTGGATGATTCCAGGTCTCACTAAATAGCTTATTGTAGGATTCCTCTTGCAACCATGATGCATTAAATTTGAAAGGAGCTATTGGTTTCCTAGGAGGTTTGGATAGCTCTAGAAAGATTGGGAAATGATACGAATTCCCTCCCTCTCCCACCCATTGCCGAAAAATTAGAATATTGGTAGCCAGATCTTCACTTAAGAGAAAACGATCCAGTCTTTTAGCAATTTTGGCTTCTCCATCTCTTCAATTCCTCCAAGTTGGTTTTAGCTTGATAAGATTAACGTCTATCAGATTATGGGAATTTATGGTGTTCAGAAAAAATTCTAATAGGGGGTCCTCTCTTGCCGCAGGTCCCTAGGCCTCTATGCTTCCTATTGAGAAATTTAAGTCTCCACCTAAGACCATATTGTGGCTTCCCATAATAGATTTTGACAGAAGATCATTCCAGAAGTTCATCCTCCCCTGGCAGGGCCCATAAATGTTTAGGATCGTAAAAGGGAAGCCAAATTCTGGGGTTTGAATCTCTATTCCCATTGCATGATCCATACCCCATTGGTTTATGATTCTCACTCTTCTTTCTCTGTATCCAATAGCCAAACCTCCCGAGTGGCCGACTAAATCCATTGCTATGAAAAGCCAACCCGAGAGCAGAGACATTAATGCTATCTCTACTTCTATACTTTTACCTAGGGTCTCTTGTAGTAGAATAAAATCCGGTTTCGAACTCATGACCATCTCCTTTAAGGCTAGTTTTCTGGGTTTATTGGCTAAACCCCTGCAGTTCCAGGATAACAAAGTCATTTGATTACATTCTCTTGGGATAAACTGCTCTAAGCGCCCCATGGATTGACATCTGTTTCCCGTCTGCCACATCAAACTTTGCTCTAACCTATGCTTTAGATAAGTAGGATTTCCTGCCCCTCACTTTTCATTTTAAGCTTTGAGGGGATGTTCGACCTATTCCGCCAATCGATCCTAAAAACACAGGTTTTTTATCTAAAGATCGAAGATTATAGTGACATGTAAGAGAGGTAGAATTTGGTTTAACTTCCTCATTTAGATCATCTTCACGGTTCAGATCTAGGGAAGGGATAGCAGCCGTGAGGTTTTCAACATGAATTTGATCATCAAGCATATGTTTTTTATGATGTGAACTAGTAATCAAGCAATCATCTTTAATTTCAGAAGGAGATAAAGATGGGTTACTTGAGTCTAGTCTCATACCCGTAATGTCTTCAATGGGGATGGTACTTGTGGAAGCTGACAGTCCTTTGATTGGCTCCTAGATCAAACTTTCATTGCCGAGTCCTGTTTCGGTCGTTTCTTCCCTGTCTGGAGGAAAGATTGAGGCTTGTTCTATTTGCTTCTCCCCCTGATTTTTATCCACCTCCATAGCCTCCACCTCCTGATTCTCCTTTGTCTCCACATTTTGAAAAGACTGTTTCTGATCTGCTTCCATGCCCTCCGCTTCATTCGTCTTCTGATTCCTTCTTCGACGCTTCCCCAGGGGGTAGTCTCTTGTTAGATGGTTGTAGACGTGACATCTATGACATCTGAAAGGAAGATGTTCATAGTCCAGGGGCTGCTCAAATACATATTCTCTGTACTGAATGTTAATTGTCTCCGCAAGACCACCTCTAGGGTTTAGATTAACCAAGATCCGGGCCATCGCTTTGTTTTGAGTTTGAATGAAGGACATGTCCGCCTCCAGATAAGTGCCTAGCATATTCCCGATAGACTTGAACACTGATTCCACCCAGAGAAAGGAGGGCAATCCTGGAGCTCGAACCCAAATTGGAAACACATCTGTTCTTTCATGCAATGCATCAAACATCGGGCTCCATCGTTTGAATAAAACTGGGAAATTTCTGAAAGCCTAATTCCTCTCCATTACCCAATCTGCCACTTCTTTGTTCTCGAATCTCACCATGAACCATCCTTTAGCTAAGGCCGAGACCTTGAAAATTTTAACTAGGACCGTCTGCCATTTCTGCTCTCCCCAGTTTTTAATGAAATGGGTTGTGTATTTCTTGCCCCTCGCTCTTCCAACCAGGGTGCATTCGGCCACTTCTAAGGATTCATCCACCTGCACGTCCATTCCCAGCACTAAGTTAGCTTCGAATCCTTCTTCTTGATGGGTTTCAATTTTTTCCTTTTTTCCCCTGTCTTTTTTATCTCAAAACCCTCCTCCCTAGTTTGGGTGCTCGCGACATTCTTAATTATTCCTTCTTGCTGCTCATGCACTTCTTTTTCCGATGTGGTGTTCCTCTGAGCGCTATTGTCTGGAATTGCTTTGCTACCTGAAACTTTTTCTAACCCTACTATGGTACTAAGCACCACATCCTGCCTCCCATAACCTGAACCGTTGAGGCTAGATCTCGGTTCCAAAATCCCTCCTGCTTCAGAATCAACTAGAGCTACAGTCTGACTAGGGCTTACCAGATTTTTGGCAGAGACGGTTCTGATGACTGCCGGTCCCCTTTCAGTCTCAGCACTGGTTTGAAACCCTCGAATCAAGTAGAAATTAACAATATCTTCAAGGCCTCTTGATAAGAGGGAACCCGGTGCAGAGGTCTTCCCTTTACTTCCTTGAATCGAGCGAGGAGTTCCTATTTGTTGGGGCTCCTTCTGAAAACTCGCCTCCTGAAATCACTTTGCGTCGAGATTGTGTAGACCGGCCAGATCTAAACACCCTTCCAGTGAACCCTTAGAGAACCTGGTAACCCCTGTCTCTCCCGAAGATAGTTTCTCATATCCTTGACTGCCTGTGGTCCCAAAATATCATTCCACATTTTGCGTGGTTAGATCTGTCCTCCACACTAATAATATATCCTCTAGTGCTAGATCTAGGTCAATAGCCTCCCTCTGGTTAACCATGGTTAAATCCCTGCAGGAAAACCCTAAAAAACCGCAAATGGCTTGCTCCTTCCAACGCAAAATAGTAGCAGCTCGGGTCTTCTGGGTATGGTGCCAGCGCACTAGTTCTCATCTCCTTCACCTAGAAAAACCCTTATTTCCACCAAAATCCTTTGAAAAATCCCCCAGCTGTCTCCGTCACACTTTTCATTTGTCAAACACTTCGCAAGCAGCCACGTTGTCCTGAGTTGTACTGCATTCCTCTGTTACCATTCCCTATAGCCCTGCCTGCCAGGGTCTAGGCCCTCGGCCTAGTCGGCCGTGTCTCTGACTATCCTGCCAGCATCCAAACCCTCACCTCCAAACCTCGCTCGCTCCTGGTACCAGATTTTCGTGTGTTTTATTGTCGGGAGACTTTTCAGAGTGGTATATTACTTGTAACAAACATTATTGTCTCAATCGAGCTTTATGCATTATACAACAAAACACAAAACTTTTACAAAAATAGGGATAGTTAAGGAAAATTACCATCTCAAAAAGATTTTATAATATTATAATGCAACCAGATTACCTACGGAGAGTTGTCATGTTGCAATTGGATAAATGTCAAGATGAAAAAAAATCAAATACAAAGGTTTTAGGGCACCTATGAATGTCAGTTACCTTTGAATGTCGCTCCATTTCCAGTGAGCGTACATAGCCCTGATAGAGTCATTCCTTGCCTTACTGGTAGAATTTTCCTAAGCCTCTTATTTGTCCATAGAGTTATAGCTTGTCATATCCTTAATTAGTGGCTTTTACTATTTTGCCTGTATGATGTAGTGGGAAGAACCATAATGGAATTTTCTAGTGCCAATGATCTCACTCTGTTGCCACTAAGTGTTCATAGCCCTGACGGAGTCATCAACATACCCCGCTAAATAGAAATGTAAGGGGATGGGTAGGTTGTGCAATGGAATTTTCCCATGCGATTGGCCTTGCTCCACTTCCAGCGAGCGTTCATAGACCTAATGGAGGTTGTCATCATACCCCATCCTAAGAAGGTAGGTTAAAAATGAGCAAGATAGATAGTGAAGGAACATTTTCGTAAAAAGGGGGGATTTTAGCTTTGTTTTACTATCTGAGTTAAGTTAATCACAACATAAGGAGACCTTGCAAGACTTATAAAAATGCATAGGTTAGTGATCATCTTTGAGGGATAGGGAAAGGAAATCAGGGGGGATAATGAATTAGATTTGTATATAAATTGTATAACATCCAGGTTACTTTAACTTTGGGGAACTTAGGATATTATGGAAATAATGATATTTAGTTCAACATTTGAGTAATCTCTTTACAATGAGAAAGATGTTTGTTTTTCATTTTATAATTATTTTCAATAAATAATCAATTCCTAGAATTACATGATACAAAATTTCATTTTAGTTTTTTAACCATTAGCTACCTAACTACTAATCATCCATTAATTTTAATCATCTCCTTATCAAAACTAATTTGTTTATTTGTTTATATATTTTAGTTTATTTTTATTATTATATATATTATTATAATATTATAATATTAACAAGAAAGAATCAATAGGTGATATAATGCTTGAGGTATTATCCATTAATTGCACGACCAATCTCCTCTCCTTCAAAGTTTTTGAAGGAAAACAAATTCTCACACTCTACCTTGTCAATAACAAAAGGCCCTAACCATATGTTGTTAAATTTCCCATGCTTACCTGGCTCTTCGCTTCTCTTATCTTTTGACCTATTTTTGACCTTATCTTTTGCCGTATAATTACCCTTTTTGCAGTCATAAGTGAAAGCTTTTATTTTATAATGACATATTAACCCCAAGGTATGAAGTAATCTTCCGCACGTCTATGTTTAATTGTTTATTTCATATTCGTGAATATCTTTATACTTATCCTTGGAAACGCTGACTAAACTGTCAAATAATCGTCTTAAGCTTGCAGGAGTTATAATGAATAGTTGCTGTAACACTAAAAACAGCAACTACGCAGTTGCTGCAACACCAGAAACAACAACTATGCAGTTGCTGCAACACCATAAACAGCAACTACGCAGTTGCTGCAACACCAGCAACAGCAATTACCTAAAGCAAGCTATTTTGTAACAGCCATGGACAACAGATGGCAGCGATCTAGAGAATTGTGACGTGGCATAATCAAGCGGAAGTCTAAAGAAAAAGAACACAGTCAGCATGAACAGCATGGGGAAATGGCGAAGGAATATGAAGATCCCGAGAAGACAGTCAAAATCGGTTACCCGCCGTGTAACAACTAAAGCTTAAGAAAAAGATGTATCATCATACTGTTGTAACAGCACTCTTAATTGCTTATTTTTGACAAAATGGGTTAACTGAATAGGCTGTAATATTCTATTGTAATAGATGTCTCCTCTATAAAGAGGAGACATCTACATGAAACGAGGGAGGTCGATGTCTATGGTCAGTCTGTAACTGAGATTCTGAGAACATCAGCAAGGCTGAACTCTATTGTATTTGATCTTTTTGGCAGATGAATATAAAACTGTTTTGAGCACTTAATCTCGTCTTCGTTTTCTTGGGGAATCTTGTGAGAGGGACTGGGCCCACCTTCTTCACAAGATTCACCCATTTACTTTCCT
>APFE030918197.1:0-51666 GCA_000404065.3 Pinus taeda
CATGGTTGATGATATTTTGAACTAATTATGGACATATACAGGTTGTTGGTCTGGATGTTGTTGACATATGCTGCTAATGGTGCAGATCATATGATAGCTGCTGATGACTATCATGGTATTGTTTAAGATATTTGGTCTCTATTATATATGTCATGTATATCTTTTAATGTAACAATCATGGAAATACCTAATTTGTAACCCCACTATGCATGGGATGGATGATGTAATGTTTCTTGTTTTTGACATGTATAAACAATTGATATATTCCCACTTGGTTGGGTGGATGAGTCAAATTTGGTATATCCTCACTTGGTTGTGAGATGGATGTATGTATGAGTCATTGGTGATAGGAATGAGTCATAAGTGATAGGAAGATCATTTGTGATGTATGTATAGAGTCATGTTCTTCTTTTAGAACATATTTTTGTAGACTTTGCTTATGCTCAAGGGGAGCATGGACTTGACCATGGGAGCTCAATCAACACATTTCAACATATTAGAGAATTCAACATGCACTTAGGGGGAGCATGACCCTTTGCCCTTGATGACAAAAGGGGAGAGGGATTTGGTGTGGTTGTTGCCATCAAGTCCAAAGGGGGAGGTTGTTGGCATTATGATGTATGTGTTGTACTTGATGGAAACCCACTTGTAGCTGAAAAACTCACCTATATATGGTAACTAAATGAATCTACAGAAGAGATATCAGATGTGACAGAATGCATGACAGTAGTGTTTACAGATGTGATGAAATGTAGGGCAACTTCAAGGAATTAGTTCAGAAGGCAACTCACTCAGATGAAAGTATGGCAGGTAAACAACAAAAAATTATAGATTAGTCTTCATGAAATGAAGAAAAATAGCTATACGCAAGTTCACCATTGACCAAGCTGCGTATACACGTAGGTTCACAGTATTCAAGCCGTGTATATGTACACACACACTTTCATAGAAGGAAAAGTGTGTATACCTTGGAAAACTAATTTTTTGGTCTGAAGTATTTGGTCCATGGTATTTTGATCCATGATATTGGTCCAAGGTATCTAGTCTAAGGTATTGACCCCAAGTATTTGGTCCAAGGTATTGTTCCTAAGTGGTTTTGGTCCATGGTATTGAGAAAGGCCTAAGAATATAAAATGAGGAGAAGATCATTAGTCCAATGTCTACAAGTATTTAATATCTGATGAAGTGTGAGATCTAATATGTAGGTTATTGGATTATGGTGTTGTGCTTAATATGAACCAAGGATGAACCTTAGCGTTTGATGAAGGAGAAGATCTAATGATGTATCAGGATCTCAAGGCTTGAAGTGAATTATCTTTATGTGGTTTGATAATTTATCTGAATAACTGGCACATGTTGTAGTCTGTAAATAGGATGATTTGGGTATGATGGAAGTTTGGAATAATTGTAATGTTTAAATCGTCATTTATAGATCTGTATGTAGGTTCACTTCAGAAAAAGAGTGTATACACGTTGGTTCTGCATATCAAAGCACCGTATATATCATAAATTTGAGTTGCATGTCTGTATGCTGGTTCGCCTTGAGGAAAGTGCGTATGCATGCAGGTTTGACACACATGCAAGTAGTGTATACCTTATAAAATATGTTTTAGTTGCTTCTATTTTTTTTTGTAGTGTTCTGGGTTCTGGCTTGGGTTCTGGTTACTGTATTCTGGTGACAGCATTCTGAATGATCAGATTGATGGAGTGATTGATTGATTTGGTTGTGGTTGGTTAAAAAGGGAGATTGGTTGATGCAAATGTATTTGAAGATTGATGTTGTTGATGGATCGAGTCTAAAAATTTATGAAACATGGTCCCTGAAGAAAAGAGAAGGTTGTAGCCTTCTGTAGGCCAGCAACTATGTACTAGTAAACATATCAGCTAGTACAAGAGCTAGGGGGTTGTAGCTCCCTTCTAGTAGAAGCTGGAGAATGAGAGAAGGTTGTAGCATTCTGTAAGTGGAAGCCTACATACTGGTATAAGACTACACCAGTACAAAAATTGTAAACAGAATTCTCTTATTATTAAAATAAGACAGAGATGATTATAGTAGGTGGGTTTCACCCACATTGGGTTTCCACCTTATATATTGGTGTTCATGTGTGTGATGATCTATTCTATTTTTACTGTACCTGGTTACTGTTTATATGGTTAATGAATTTTTGATGCACTAATTAAAGATCAACATATGATGAATTAACTAAATCATAAGTTTGTTGGATATACACTAGTTTCATTAAACACAGTTGCGTGTACACGCAAGTTCCCTTAAATGAAATAGTGTATATAAATCTGATTATGTAAATGAAGAATTATTAACTTGCTAATACTAATTCACCCCCCACCCCTCTCAGTGTTATTTCCAACACAAAAATGGGTCTTTGAGAAGACCAACACCAACTTCTTCATATGGATTCATTGGTTTTCCAACAAATGGTACATTGCCAGTAGAATTAGAGTCTGAAGCATAGTAGGATAATTGGTCTACTTTCACAATTCTTCCTTTATGAAGAAACAAGATCATCCTAAAATATGACGAGACTACTACCACCATAGCATAAGTCCAACTCCAACCAAGAAAATGGTTATTTTCAATTTGAGCATCAATAACCTCAATGTCTATTGCAATTGCTTTTCCCTCTAATTCGATTGGTAAATCATTTAAAACTCCATATGGATGAAAAAATATTCCATCATAGGCTTTCAAAGTTGTGGGAGATTCATTTATTGTTGGAGAACCCAAAGCTTTCCAATATGAAATGGACATAATACATGTCGAAGCTCCTTTGTCAATCACTATTCAAAAAACTCATTGAGTTTTGACATGAAATGGTATCTAAAAAGCTAGTTGGTGTGGGAGATGCATGACATGATTTTCGAGATTGAAAATAATTAAATTGGATTCATGAGAATATACTACTACTATGTGCTAGACAAGTTTGCAACGCTTCAAGAGACAACATTGCCGAAGGTGACAGAGCCAAATCTTCGACGATGCTATAGTTCTGAGCAGCCCTAGCATGAGGATTAAAACCTCAATTTCGAATCATACCCTTAGGAGGTAGACGAATTATCATATCAAGATTTGGTTTTTCAATATGAAATGATTCAGAAGAAGGAGGAGTAGATGTGGAAGTTTGACCAATTCGATTGGAGTCATCACCATCTTCAACATGACTCTTTGACATGCAATCTTTGGATCTCGTCGTTACCATAAATTTGGAAGACATCGTCATGATATCTGTCAATGTAGATGAGGAGTATCGGTCATGAGAAACCTTTTTCTATGTTGGGGAGGAAACATATCCTTCAAAACAGCGGGTGTGGGTGAACTTTTGATGAATTTGGAAGCTTTGGCATGATGTGGGCACTCCTTGGTGTAATGATCTTCCTCACAAATTTGGTAAGGATACTGAGGTTTCTTCTTTTCATCATATGGTTCATTCTTGTTTGATTTCTCCTTAGAACGACTGTCTTGTTTATTTTGCCTTTTCCCTTTTTCTTATTTATGGATTGCTTACCCTTGCTGATAGATGAATCTACGACATTAATTTATGAAGTAATTTCGGGAGAAGGATATTCTTCAGGTGAATCAAATAGAACCAAAATATGAGATTTCTTAGATTTTTCCTCTTTGTTCTTAAATTTTTGGTTCACAGAATTAATCATGCCATTTGTGGCATATGATCCTGTAAGGGCTGGATTAGTTTGACTAGGTCGAAGTAAATGTGGGATATTTTCATACAAAGTACCAGACTAAGTATAACAAGATCAAGGTATTTATAACGAGAAATTACTTTCTCCTTAGTTACAACATCCCCTTTGGCCACATATTTAGTTATTACTGGTAAAAGAGAATTTATAAACATTTCGGCTAAACTCTGGTATGCAATGTAAAATTTAACTAGGTGACGTCTTCATCTCCATTCTTGAATGTGATATGAGAGATGGGTTGACATTGAATACTTCAAAGAAGTTAAAATTTTGGTTCCATTATCATATCAAATGGTAAAATTGGGTCAAAAATGTTGTAGCAAGGGCATTAAATGTAGTGAAGGAAGCACGTAGAAATTCTACATGCCATTTGGCTGTCAAACTAGTTAATTTTCATTGAGAAAGTTGTAATCTAATAGAATCATCGATTAATGAGTTGATGTGCACCAAAGATGATAGGTCATTACATGGTTGGATGGATATTCACCTGACTTACCTTCAAACTTAGGAATATCACTAGGAAACTTAGTAGGAATTGCTAGCCAAAAGGGTAAATAAAAAAATGGATCATTAGTTAATCGAGAGAGGTCAGGAAAATCCAAAGTTGTAATGAAGGGAAACTAGCGGGTAATATCCTTACATGGATACTAATAACCCTGAGGGACGAGTCCTGTACCGGGAGGAGGATAGACTGGATATCTTGGGATAGCCTGAGTAGTTGGAATCTGCATACCTCCTAGATATCTAGGATGAGCCATGCCATATTGCAGTTGCATAGGTTGTTGAAACTTATGAACTGGGTATGGTTGACTCTAAAAAGGGAGACTCTGATCCATTTGACCTTGAACAAATTTTCCTTGAAAGGGTTGATTTTGTAAAGGTTGAACTTGGAGAAATTGAGTTTGAAAAGGTGGGCCTTGAACAAACTAACACTAGGCTAAACCTTGAAAATCTGGCCCTTCAAACGTTACTTGCATATATGGGACATTAGGTTGTACAACAGGTATTTGGGGTATTAACGAAATTGTAGGAATGGATTGAAAACCAGATACTAGCGGTAACGACTGGTTGTACCGTAACTTGTGATATAAGTGAGATAGTTACTTACAATACTCTTGTAATGGGATTTTGAGGCGAACCTAAACCTGGATTCTGAATAGTCATTGGTATAGAAAATTGTAATAATGTTTGAGGAGTACTCAGGACAAGACGCTGAAGTGGTTTCTAGGTAGGTGTCAATGGATTAACTTGGACAATTGGTTGTATTTGAAAAGGCATACCTTGAAAATTTATTTGTTGTACACATTATCCAAGGGGTTGAATAAGTTGATACAAAGGAACTTGAGAAGTAAATGGGATTGAATGTTGATTTAACGAAGGGTTCTAGATTGTATTCATTCCAGGGTAAGGCATTCCAATGGTGGGTTGAGGGATAACAGGCTGAACAAAATCAATTTGAGGCATTTGATCATAATTAAGGTAATTCCTGGCAAGGGGTTTTCCCCCAGCTGTAGGGTAAGATCCACCAAAAGGTTGTCCTTCAGGTGGAGGATATGATGGTTGCCACTGAGGCTAGTAATAACCAACTGTTGGGTTAGTTTGTGGATTACCAACATTTTTGGAAATAATATTAACAAATTGTTTAGATGTCAAACCTTCATTGGTAGGGTTAATTACACTAGTTGACATGTTTGAAGATGAGCTCGAGGAAGAAGCTCATGAACAAGATCCTACAAGAGAGTGATATCCAAATGGTAGAAAACTAGCATACAATGTTGAATTTGAAGAAGTAGAAAACATAAATGTGTCTGATTAGGTACTTCTAGAAGCCATCATAGACCAGTCAAAACTTGGTACGATAGAATAAGAAGTCATGTATCAAAAAATCCCTTGTCCTAAGAAGTTCAAGGGTGTAAAATACCATGGGTTAGGGTGAAGAGATTTGAATAAAAGCTTTGAGATATCTCTAGGTTCACTGGTAGAAACTATGGGTTCCTCTTCTTCATCTAAAAGAAGTTCTTCAATGACAATGGAACCGTGAGGGAGACTATCTGTAATAATGAGTTTCACACATGGCGAATGCGGAGGATCTAGAATATGCACTATAGCAGATGTATAAGTCTCAGGCTTAGAAATATTAGACTTAGTTTCATCAATATCTGGTTCAGAAATGGGATTTGTATCTGAAAAGTCTCCAATATCTGATTTAGTTTGAACAAGTTCAATAATCTGTAAATCAGTTCCTTCTGAGTGTGATGTTAATATTTGAGTTTGATCAAATTCAGTTTCTGTTACTTGAAGGCCTAAAATAGTAGATGTTATTGGTTGATTAACCTCAATTCCTCTTACATCAAAGTCTACAATAGTAGAAGTTTCAGTTTTTGCTGCAGTTCTGGATCCTGATGATATATATTTTTTAGCTTTAATCTTTTCTAATTGACTTAGTGTATACTCAGGGGGATCCCTGAGTATTATACGTGATTGTCTTGGTAATTCTGCCACAGTGGAAATTTTTCAATTGATCAACTATATAATATCTAAATTACACGTAAAGTCTCTAGAAAGGTAGAAAAAAACAACTCATAAATTAACACGCGCTAAAAATCTAGGAGTTCAAACCATACAAATTGACTCTTCAGAGAGATCAATAATTACTATTTGGTGATAAAATCCAACATCACAGTGATCAAGGTGAAAAGATTTATAGAAATGAGCATTTGGAACCAGTTACCCTGACAACCTGTTTAATGAAACAGTTTGGTGCAAGTGACTTTTCTATAAACCATCTCAAGAAAAGATTACCCTCGAAAAAGTCTAAGTGAGTCTAGTCAACGTCTGTTCCAGGTAAATCAAGACCTTCCCTCTACTGTCACCTTAAGTAGAGCCCTAGGATTATAGTCATTAAGTCTACCAAATACAACAATTTTACTTGGGGGTATGGTCACAGATCGAACATACACACAAGGGGAGATTAAGAAGCTCAATCCCCTTGAAGGCTCCTCCACATGATCAATTGGAGGTTTACTTTCAAGTGACCCCAAGTACCTTTTGGTACTGTTGTAATACGTGAAAATCACTATATCTAGGCCAATGAAGTGGGTTCGATCACTTAACTAGATTTGACACGATCTCGTGCTTAACTCAAGTAAAATAAGAGCTTCCCAGAGCAAAAGGGAAATAATTGGATTTTCTCTCCCTAACTCAAGATTCTATTGTTCGTTTGTAGCTTTGGAAAGTTTACTTTCTCTCCTATTCCAAAGCCCTACATTTAAGCTACTATAGGTGATAAGAGCCCAAAAAAAAATCTAAAATTTTAGATGAATTCTAATTAACACCGTATTATTAATCTTTTCTTTACTCAATGGGTTATGAAGGTGAAACTTATGAAGTTATGACATTACTCGAAATCTTAATGCACTATAAAATGCAATAGCAAGTTTCAATTCAATGAAATCCTATTTAGAGGAAAGAAAGAGTTTCTTTGATTTTTTGAGAAATGAAATACAAAAACTCACAACTCTTCCAATTTTCTAAAGCAACCAATTTCACCAGAATGTAATGAAATGTAGTCAACAAATCAAATTCCAGATTTCCCTAAACATCAAATAAGCCAAAATTCTCTTTATTCTAATCACTCAAAATTTTCAAGCACACAAAAATCAATCAAGAGAGTTGGAGAAAACACATTTTTCCCTATGAATGTTTTGATTTAATGATAATAACAGTGTAATTGTGAGAAATTTCCAAGATGAAAGCAACAATTTCCTTTATCAAGAAAAAATGACTACAATTCCTTCACAAAAGCACTAGGTCTTAAGAAACATTAATTTGCAATTCAACATGAATTTGACTAGAAATAAGCAACAAGTAAGGCTTAACTAGTGTATTTCACATTACAAATTAAGAATATCATAAGAAAAAGGACAACCTATCTTGTTTTGATCAATCAACAAATCAACTAGGAAAATCCCTCAGTAATTCTTTCAAAAAGAAATAATTATCAAAAAACATTAACAAAGAAATCAATTGAGTTCATAAGAGATGCCACATAGTCCAAACAAAGATAATCACACTTCCAAAAGAAAAAAAATTCAGGTCTGGGTTGAAGTAAAAGCTATATTTTCAAAAATTCTCATGTCCTGCACGAGTTTATGGTGGAAAACGGAGTGCATGTGCTCTATTGATAAGGCAAAATGGGCACAGAACTCCACTCTATTAGAAAACATAAATGATGCAGCGGTAAAATCTTAAGAAAAAACAAAAATTTGAAAAATAAACCACATAGATCTAAAAGGTCATTAATTTATAAAGACTCGGGTCTAGATAAATCATAAGGATTAGGAATCAGAACTAAGGAAAAAAGATGAGAACAAAGACATTCCCCAATATGGTCGCCAATTTGATACATCGGACAAATCCTTCTTACAGACAAGAGCAATCTCCCTAGATCCTTGATGAAAACTAGAAACAAGCAAGAAAATTGAACTAACTCTTTCCCTAAGTTAAACTTGTTTGAATTATAAGAATTAAATCTAATGGATGAGCCTCTTACATATTTAATGAAATTCTCGTTGAATATCCCTTGTCATGATTCGATGCAGCTCTTCAATGCTTGATAAGACATACAAACATCAAACATACGAGGATCAAAACCACATGTGATATAATAATAATAAAAAATTAACAGAATGATCAAGGCCATTAAGAATTCGATTTTCCTTAATAAACATTATAAACAATTTTAAACCATTCATTACTACAATAAGACAAATCAATCGGAGAAGGTGTTCATTTATATTAATCAAATATTAAGATGAGTCTTACAACCTTCGCCTTGATGCTATGAGGTCCTTCCCAAATGCATTCAATCTCCTCCTTAGATGACAAGCTTTCCAATCTCAAACCATCATCATAAGTTTGTCTTCTTTGAGTTCTGACCTCCCCAATTCCTCTACCCTCTAGTATTTTATAGGCCAAGAGGAGGAAGTTTTAGATCCAAATGAGGAGGATGAGAATACTTCATTAAGAGATTAGATTACCATGAGAAAAGCGATGAAGATTCATCATCTGAGGGCTATAGTTTGAATATTCATCACTTAGAAGATTTCATTTGGGAAATATTCGACCAACTATGTTTCTAGACTGTACTCTTTATTTTTACTTTCTTGAATTCATCTGGGCGGGTTTATAGTGATAGGTAGAGCAAATTTTTGTGTTGTTCTTAGATTCAATTCCAGCAAATACATGAGAAACTATAGAAAATTAGTGCAGGTGGAACTTGTTATCACTCCTCTGGATCTCCAAGGCTGAGAAAGAGTCCACCTGAGCTAACAACAAACCAATATTTTGACTTGCTAGCTAGCCCTACCGAGCCAGAGAGAGCTCTCTCTAAAGCTAATAGGGTTGGATAGATTATGGTTTTTGGCTAGATATAGTAGCTGAGGGTTGTTTTGATTTGAATTGGTTGGGGTAGTCACTGGATGAGTGAATTAGGTCAGAGAGTGAACTAGGTCAGGGCAAGAGAAAATCAGAATTGTAGACATCTGATGGGGTAAGGTAGGAAAGTGTTAATTTATGGTATGTCCTATGCTTATAACAGTTTACTTCTTTTGCTTATTATATTACACAGATTAGCAATCACATGTACATAAAGTAAAGTGCAGATAGAACATTAAACGATCAACAGAAAACAAGCCAAGACAAGAGACACAAGATGTGGCAGCTAGCCAAGGATAAACCCCACAATGTGTGGGGAAACCCTTTGATAAAATATTCTTTTATTTCAATAATTCAATAGAGAGAAATAGTACAATAAATCTTGTTTATATCAATAGTAGCAAACCCTAGATCAATAGCATCAACATTAGTAGCTTCATCATCAAACTAGGGCAGACGATATCTCACAAACTGACCGTCGGATCAGCATGATTCCACCACCAAAAGTTGTGGCTTCCAGAGGAGGTTTAGATGAACCTACAACGTAGCTTAGATGAAGATATATTCTAGTCCATGCAGGTCAATATTTACTTCTGTAGTTGCAGCTTCAGTTTCGACAGCTTCCAGCTTCAAACTAGGGTAGTCAATATCTTGCAAACAGTCCGTCAGATTGACTTGATTCCACCACCAAAAGTTGGAGCTTTCATAGGAGGTTCAGATGAACCTACAACATAGTTCAGATGAGATCTTCTAGTCCACTTAGGTCAATCTTTACTTCTGTAGTTGCAACTTCAATTTCGGTAGCTTCTGGATTCACATGTGTGAGAGAGAGACCCTCTTCTACGTAGTAGAGAAGAGACTCTTTTCTGCACAGTAGAGAGAGAGAGATGTGATGAGATGAGTGAGTCCAAATGAGGAAAATTCCTCCTATATTTATACACAACGTTGGTGTTTTAATAGATGCGACTGTTGGGCTTCTGAGCCTACATGAGTTGTAGGCCAGCTTGATAATAATTCCATAATCAAAATAAATTCATATCTCCATGAATACTTATCAGAATCGGATGATATTTATATAAATCCTACACCTATTGATGAGAGGAATCTAATAAAAATATTATCAGCCATGAATAAGATGACCCACATGAAGTTTTGCCTTGCTTTCCAATTTTAACACTCCCTCTCAAGTAGGGAGAACTTCATCTGCAATCTGTCTATCAGTTTTTACTATTCATCCATCAAATGCACTGCCCTATACATCCTAACCCTTGCCCTACTCTACTCTATTCTACCTGTTCTGCTTTGTCTTGTTCTGCCCTGTATTGATCTTTATTATTCTGCTCTGTTCTGCTCTGCTCTTGCATTGTTATGTTCTGCTCTGTTGTTGTTCAAATTATGAAGAAGAGGAAATGATCAAGGATGTATCATACTGACTCAAAGTCAGTCTTAGAGTATGTACCACTGGTCCTAGACCAGTCTCAACCAACCTGAAGTTAGCATCATAGTGAGTACAACTCCACTGGTCCCAGACCAGTATCATCCTCCACTCAAAGTCAGTGTTAGAGTGCGTACAACTGGTCCCATACTAGTCTCAACTGACCGAAAGTCAGCTTCATAGTAGGTACCACTCCTACCACTGGTCCCAGACCATTATTGCAGTCTCAGAGAGTGTACCACTAGTCCCAAACCAGTCTCAACTGACTCGAAGTCAGCGTCATAGTATGTACCACTCTCACTGGTCCCAGACCCGTATTGCACTAACACAAAGTTAGTCTCAAAGTATGTACCGCTGGTCCCAAACTAGTCTCAATCGACCTGAAGTCATTGTCATAGTATGGTACAACTCCTACCAGTGGTCCCAAACCAGTATCATTGATCCCAGATCAATGGAGGTCATCCTAGCATAGGGAGAACGATAGATACAATGATGGGTCCATCGGTACTACTATGGTCCCTAACTTCATTTTCCTACTCATTGATCAGATGAGAGGTACTTCCCATGAGTCCCAAACTGCATGGGTAGGATGCCTTGATAGGAGAACTAATCAATCCTATCCTCACAGGAGAACACATCAATCTTGCTACAATTGCCATGGAGAACACATCAATCCAGGCCGCCATGGAGAACACATCAATCTAGGTCTCATGGGAGAACACATCAATCCTGCTACAATCGCCATGGAGAACACATCAATCCAGGCCTCACAAGAGAACACATCAATCCTGCTACAATCGCCATGGAGAACACATCAATCCAGGCCTCACAGGAGAACACATCAATCTTGCTACAATCGCCATGGAGAACACATCAATCCAAGACTCACAGGAGAACACATCAATCCTGCTACAATTGCCATGGAGAACACATCAATCCTGCTACAATTACCATGGAGAACACATCAATCCAGGCCTCACAGGAGAACACATTAATCCTCCTACAATTGCCATGGAGAACACATTAATCCAGGCTTCACAGGAGAACACATCAATCCTACCACAATCACCATGGAGAACACATTAATCGAGGCCTCACATCAATCCTGCTACACAGGAGAGTGAATCATCCTATCCACAAGAGAGTGAATCATCTTCTCCCACAAGAGAGCGAATCATCTTGTTTCAGTGCGCACCACTAGGGGAGGGTGAGTCACCCTATGGTCGTATGATGCTCCAATAAGAACTGCAAGCCCTCAGAGCTCCTAGAGCTCAATGTATGCAACATGCAGGAGCCTTGTACAAGGGTCTCTTGATGACTCCAAGTCATTTGGGAAAATCACAGATTAGATCTTTCCTCGGGGCTTTGACAAGGTGTATCAACCTTTACATCATCTTAATGCGATGGGGCTTCCTTGCTCATCGACTTACCATATCCCAGATGATGTTTATCTGCTGGAGTAATTGACGAATATGGGATTCCTCAATAATTGAATCCCACCTCTGGTTGTTACAGAGAATCACAGTGGTATGTGTTCAAACAGCTCACTGAAGAGCTTCCCCAACCAGGTAGCTTCATACAAGATCATACTCATAGATATGTATCCGGTCTTGATGGTGCTTATGGCAACTGACTTCTGCTTCTTGCTCATCCATTATATCAAAGTAGAATCCAAAGAGAAACAACACTAAAAAGTGCTCTAGTGATCCTCCACACTACCTTCCTAATTAGCATTCAAATAATCATGGAGTTTCATATTTCCGGCAGTGTATCTCAATCCATTAGTAATTGTGCCACAAAGATATATTAAAAGATTCTTGGCATAAATCCAGTGAGGCTCAACCAAATATGATCTCGAAATGCTAACTGCAAAACATATGTTTGGATGGAGGTTCACTAAGAACATCAATGCAAATGAGCTTATGAAACTCAAAGGCATTTCCCAAATCTGGTCTGACATCACTACCATATAACTTCTAAAAGTTAAGATCCTTGAGGTAGTCATAGGCTTGCAGTCCATCATATCGAATCTTTCCAATATATTTACCACATATTTTCCTTGAGATAGGAAAATTTTCCTTAGCTTCTGTCGTACTTCAAGTCCTTGGTCCTTCATTTCAAATTCAAAATCCAAGTCTCTCTTACATTTGTGAATGAGAGGGTCTGCACCTATTAGAAAGAGGTCATCCACATACAACACCATTGAGAGGCTTGTCATCTTCAACCTTAAAGTAAAGGTTAGGATCGGCTTCAATCCTAGTGAATCCCAGCTTCATCAAGTAGTTATCAATCCTCTCATACCATGCTCGGGTTGCTTGCTTTAGCCCATAGAGAGCCTTCTTCAACCTACATACATGAGATTTTCAATCATAAATCTCAAATCCTTCGAGTTTCTCCACATAGACCTCTTCTTTGATTGAACCATGCAAGAATGCGGTCTTGACATCCATCTAATGTAGGTTACATCCTTGTGAAGCCACAAGGGTTATGATCAAGTGGATGGTCATATATCTGGCAACAAGTGCAAATATCATAGTCTATGCCTTCATTATGGGAGAAACCACGAGCAACAAAACAAGCCTTATACTTTTCCATACGTCCATATGCTGCATGCTTTATCTTATAAAGCCATTTAGAAGTGACAATTGTCTTGTCCTGGGTTCTGGGAACTACTTTCCAGACATTATTCTCCATAATAGACTCATATTCTATGGTCATAGCATCCTTCCATACTTGATGCTTGACGACATCTGAGAATGATGAAGGTTCATTTTTTATGATCATGCTCATGATGGTCATGTATCCTTGATACCTATTAGGTTTCTTACTTTGACAGAAGGTTCCTTGGGGTGCAACATGTCCTTCAACATCATCAAGTATCCCCCTAAGCCCTCTTCCTAGAAGAGGAAGGCTCAGGTGGATAAATAGGATCCATGAGTTCCTCCAAATCAGGCATTGCTACATCATCTACCCATAGAGATAGCTTCCATAATTGTACAGTTCTTCCTTTCCACCACACCATTTTTCTCAGGAGTATATGGTGTAGTAGTCTCCCTCTTAATGCCAGCCTCAGATATGCTTGAGTGAACCCACTGTAATATATCAGAGGTCTTGCTCTGACTTGAGGGGAATGGTCCCCTTTTGAGATTTCCTTCGGCACATCCTAGACATACACCTTCTTTCTCTTCTTGGAATTTGGGCATCCCTGTCACCATTTGTCTTACATGGAGTAGAGCTTTATAATAAAGGGGGGCAAACCTTTGATGCCAAAGTTCGGACTGAAGAGATGTGTCACAATACATGACACCTAGCAGACTTCCATTGACCTGGTATAATGAATCAACATGAAACCCATGAGTAAAGACATCTTTAACGTTATTTTTCCATATACGTGCCTTGCCATCGCTGAAGGTTACCTTATAGCCTTTGTCTTCCATTGCCGAGATGGACACCCGGTTCTTTTTGAGGTCATGTGCATTTAATATATCTTGGAATTTCTAGCCTTCTTGAATGGTTGTCCTCTTCCTTGATTTCTAGCATTCCTTTTACCTTTGCTAATGAATTTTTCATTCCTTTGATTGCCATCAGAGGGATTTTGATCATCATCCCGGTGTGAGTCCTTTCTATCAAGGCACTCTGTTTCATAGTGACTTGCTTTATCACAAATGTAACATCGTCATTTTCTTCTAGCCTTAGGTCCAGCCTTTCCTTTTGATTTAGTCCAGGAATTATTTCTTTTCTTAGCATGAGAAGAAAAGGCAGCAGGAGGACCTTTAGGCATGGGCATTTCTTGCTCTTCTTCCCTTGTTTCTTCTTGAATGCATCTAGCCATTAATTCCTTGAAACTAGGAATTACATTATAGTTCAGAAGAGTAGTCCTGAACACGTACTGTTTGGATGGTAATCCTCCAAGAGTCGTGAGTGCCATTTCCCTATTAGTAATAGCCTCCCCAATAGATGGGAGATCGTTCTTGATCTTGGTTATTATTAAGAAGTATGCTTTCATACTCTCATCTTTACCCTTCTTGATTTCCCTCAGTTTATTTCTAAGAAGCAAAACTTGATTTGCATAATTAACTTTAAATAAACTCACCAGTCTATTGTATACGTCCTTGGAGGTGTCTAGTTCAGAGATGTAGGCCACCAAGTGCTTGTCGATAGAGTCCAAGCTGATCTTCTATTTTGACTTCTTCAGTTTTCCATTTGTTCCATGCAGCAGTGGATGCATTTGATGGAGGCTCAACAATATTGCCTCTTACATGGTCCAGCACTCCTGGATCTTCTAGGGTTAGGTCGATAGACATCTTCCATCCGAGATAGTCAGCTTTCTCACAGAGCTCGTCTTCGGTAGGAAAGAGTGTTAAGGACCCCATCGTTCTTTTAGGATAGCCTTGCCAGTCTTGTCTTCGGTGATTGCTCTTGCTCTTGCTCGGGCTTTGTCTTCATATCAACTATGATACCATGTTAATTTATGGTATGTTCTATGCTTATAACAATTTACTTCTTTTTCTTATTATATTCCACAGATTGGCAATCACGTGTACATAAAGTAAAGTGCAGATAAAACATTAAACAATCGACAGAAAACAAGCCAAGACAAAAGACATAAGATGTGGTGGCTAGCGAGGGACAAACCCCACAATGTGTGGGGAAACCCTTTGATCAAATCTTCTTTTATTTCAATAATTCAGCAGAGAGAAATAGTACAATAAATCTGATTTATATCAAAAGTAGCAAACCCTAGATCAGTAGCATCAACATTAGCGGCTTTATCATCAAACTAGGGCAGATGATATCTCACAAATCGACCATCGGATCAACATGATTCCACCACCAAAAGTTGCAGCTTCCAAAGGAGGTTCAGATGAACCTATAGTGTTGTTCATATGAAGAGATATTCTAGTCCACGTAAGTCAATATTTACTTCTGCAGTTGCAGCTTCAGTTTCGGCAGCTTCCGGCTTCAAACTAGGGCAGTCAATATCATGCAAACCATCTGTCGGATTGACTTGATTCCAACACCAAAAATTGCGGCTTTCAAAGGAGGTTCAGATGAACCTACAACATAATTCAGATGAGGAGATCTTCTAGTCCACATAGGTCAATATTTACTTCTGCAGTTGCAGCTTTAGTTTCGGTAGCTTCCGGCTTCACATGTGTGAGAGAGAGACTCTTTTTTGCATAGTAGAGAAGAGACTCTTTTCTGCACAGTAGAGAGAGAGAGAGATGTGATGAGATGAGTGAGTCCAAATGAGGAAAAGTCCTCCTGTATTTATACACAATGTTGGTGTTTGAATAGATGTGACTATTGGGCTCCTGAGCCTACATGAGTTGTAGGTCGGCTTGATAATAATTCCATAATCAAAATAGATTCATATCTCCATGAATACTTATCGGAATCGGATGATCTTTATATCAATCCTACACCTCTCGATGAGAGGAATCTAATAAAAATATTATCAGCCATGAATAATATGTCCCACATGAAGTTTTTCCCTTGTTTCCAATTTTAACAGAAAGTTACTTTAACACTTGGTAATATAGTGATGAGATGGTTTAGACTAGTGAGGTGCTAAAAAGAGCATGAGGATGAATTATTTTTAAATTGATGAAATGAAACAATCTATGATGATTTTCCCAAAACATAGCATACAAGATGATTCTGCTTATCACACCTTGAAAATCAAACATACTTAGAGTGAAATGAATCATGGAAGGTACAAAAAATTCATACATATGAAACTGAAGAAGAAATAATCTCAAAATAACATGCTAGATGAATCCCACCAAAATAGTTGCAACTCATCCAATATATTTCATGCCAAGGTCTGAAACACTAATGCAATATCCAATGGATTACAACTTGTATAATGACAAATAAATTACATAATATAGGAATCAAACCAACTTATCCTACCCTTAGGAGTCGAATCCATGAGAGGAGGAGTAGTTGCAACAAAAACTAAACTGATAGCTAGACTATAGGGTGGTCAAAGTGACTCATCCCTAACTTAAGCAAATTGATTCATTACAAGCCATGTGAGGCCATTTATCTAATGTATTTACCCTAGGTAATAGTAAAAATACAATAATTACATCAATAAAATACTAATTTCCCATAGGTAAAAATCAAATTGGAGAGAAACAGTGAAAATTTGGGCTGACGACCAAATGTGCAGTGCTAGTGTCAAAAACGCAACACCATCTTCAAGCTGACATTTACCTATCTTTTGAATGTCCAAATATATCATAGGATAGAACATTGGAAAGCTTATCCTATCTAGTTTCCAAAACTTCCCCGGGTTTTCAAAATGGGCTTGATTTTCCCCTCCAAAATTCCATTCTCCCAAGACTACTCAAACTCGCAGCGCCTAGTCTAGAAAAGAGGTAGAAACATGATTTTTATGTGGTTTTTTTCCTTTTCGCCCACCATTTTTGCTTTCCATGGCTGGAAACATGGATTTCCTAGACTTATTGGTCCTTATGAATCCAATGGTGGTGGCCATTCCTCCAAAAAGTGCGGAACACCTTAGTTTTACCAAACTACTGATATAAAATTTTCCTTAGAAAGACAGGAAAAGAAAGATGAAAAAATTTGAGCCAAGGGTCTTCAAAATTGTTCAAGGAGCTAATGTCTGAAGTGGCTAGGCATGGAGTGAAGCCTCTTCAAGTATATAAAGCTTCTTGTTCTCCTCATGGTGAGTTAGGGCTTCAATTCTTGCCCTAGGATCTTTGAGCTTTGCCCTTGCTATTTGGTTTCTTCGGAAATAATATTTTTCCATCCTTATTTGAAGGCTTGTGCCTCTTTCGACCTTTTCTAAGAGGCTCTTGAGATGGGTGTTCACCCTCTCAAGCCAATTCTCTCAGTTCTCATTTACCATTTTGGCAAATTGCTCATTTAGGGTGAGCTCACTATGTAGCCCAACCTCCTTTTGTTTTTCTAGCTCCAAAGGTCTCTTTAGGCCTCTAATCCTTGGCCTTTTTCTTGGCACCTATTCCTCCAACTGATCACTATATTCTCCATATGCTTCATCAAGTGAGGCTTTAGCCTTTTCAACCTCCCCCTTTGCCTTGATGAGCTGAATTTCCATGAGCTCACATTTGGTCTCTAACTTCTTGCTTTCCTACTCATATTATGTGATGATATATTTTTCCCTCTGCAAATTGACTTGGATTTCCCCTATGAGTGCTTCTTTCTCTTTGAGGGAAATGATTGTGCTCTCACTGTCATCATTTTCACTTAGGTCAACTAAGGTGAAAATATTTCTTTGTCTCATGGAGGTCCTCCTCCTGCTGCTGGATCTATGCCTCTATCACTTTTTCGTTTCCTTTATCTAACTACTTCGCTGATGAATAGGGCAAGGTCCCTGCCACAATCAGTGGGGGAAACACTTGCCTATACCCCCTCTAATAGGTATGTGTCAAGGTACCCAAACTAGCCCTTTTAGGCTTGCTGATCTAGCCATGTTCTTCTCTTGTTCTTTGCCTTCATCACCATTAGGTGACTGAATAGGGTCATGAAATGGTGATGATGGAGGTGATGGTGTGGCTGACTCATCAGATGAGGATGAATGATGTATGGGTTGAGATGGAGGAATGGAGGTGGATGGATGAGATGATGAGGGGATTCTTTGAATATTTTGAGTAGATGCATGAGTGAATATGGGATTAGCTATGAAGGTACTCCTTGCAATGTTGAGTTCCTTGAGATGGTAAAGGACTGTCATCTTAATGAGGGAATGATTAAATATGCTCTTCATTTGATCTGTGTACTCCTTCTTTTGGGCAATGTAGGCCATCTTCTCAACACTCCAGATATAGTAGGGTATATTGAGAATTTTTACCCTAGTGAGATGCATTAAGTGCCAGATATGATAAGAATAGACCCTAGATAATCTACCTTCACATGAAAAATATTTCATAATAATCTTCATCATTGGGGCATATTTGTTAAGGAGATGTGAAAAAGGAAAACAACCCCTTCTTTCATTTTTGTATCTTGGTTTCATGTAAGGCTCATATAATTCCTCTCCAAATCACCTTGTTTAAACAACTTTTCCCCAACATCTGGGATCCCGGTGGCACCTGATATATTGGTAGTAGACAAACTGAAAGTTATACCCGCTAGAGTGACTTGGTTGTCTTGAATTTTAGTAAGGAAGAGCTTACTCAACTCAGGATGATGTTGGATTTCATGTACTCGTTCACAAAAATCATAATAGCCTAACCATTTGAATGATGTCACAACCATAGGGGATGCTAAGGGTTCTCTGAGATCTATGGGCTCAAACCTATGTATATGGCCTCCTTTGTGTGACCTCCTCTGTTCCCTATCTTCTTCTCCATTTATTTCTTCTTCCTCACTATGTGGTCTATATTTCTCCTCTTCCATGTTGTTCTAGTATCAAACCTTAGGAAGGTGTAAGGTAGGGGGAATTTATTATTCTAGGGAATAGTAAGTGGGGAAGGGTAAATATGAATATGATGGGTGAAGGGATATGTGTATTGGAGAGGGGTATAGGGTAGTAGTATGATAGTTTTGGGATGGGGAAATTTGTTTGCAATATAGGGGTTTGGGAGCCTAGGTAGTGTTGTATCACCTAGGACTTAGGGTTTTGGGACAAAGGGTTAGAGGGTATCTAGGATATAAATATTTAAGGAAAGGAAAGGAGGGTGGAGGGAAGTATGAAAAAGGGAATGAGAGTGGAAGGTAGTTTTTGGGACAAATCTAGGGTTTTATATGTAACAATTAAACAAAATCTTCAATAAACTTTTCAAACACTTAGGAATTGACTTGAGGAGGAGGAAAAAGGACATCCCTTAGCTGCTACTTACTTGATTTGAGGTTGAAAGTTATTTGGAGGAGCTAGAGAGGTGACTGGAGCATTGTTGGAAAAACACGGAGCACCAATACAAAGTGCACAACACCTCAGCCAAACATGCAACACCTTAAGGGAACATGTAGTGCCTTAGGAAACACACAGTGCCAAGTAAACACATAATGCCAAAAGAGAATGTGCAGTGCTAGAAGGATATGTGCAACACTTGTTTCTGCTGATTTCACCTAGAACTGTGAAAAAACTCTCTTAGGGTTTGCTCAATGAGTTCTAGGAGGAAAATGGAGGTGAGTTTGAAGGAAAGAATTCCTTTATAGGTGAGTGAGTTTGATATTTTGCTTTTAAAACCCACTTTCTAATGTTTCATTTGACCCCTTTTTGACCTCTTTGCTAATTTTCTTTTTGACTTTTTCTTTCCAGGTGGATGATGCTGAAGTTTTGGCAATCTTCACTTTTGACTCTTGTTTGGATGATATTTGGAAAAGGGTTTTGAGTAAACAGCTAAGAAAAGTGACTTGTTACATATGATAAACATAAAATTACATAAATAAATAAAAATTATCACATCTCTCTTTTGAAAAAAAAAAAAAAAAAAAACTACAAACTAGAATGAATTTTTTGCTTAAAATCAAAATTGGAACACTAGCAACCATGGTTACATGCTTGTAAACCCTTATTTGACTGAAAAAGGGATATGATTTGCTTCACTCTGTTATATTTGTTGGCCTTATGGAGTGAAATGGTGCTTTATTGGACCTTAGAAAATAAAACCTAGTGACCTAATGGGACCTTGAATGACTGGACTTCAGGTGGACATGACTAACACAAAACGTGATGAAATGAGCTTTTATAGTCAATGTATGGTCAGCAAGACACATGAACGTGGGCCAACAAATATAAATTGTTGAGAGGGGATGGGGTTTCAATTTGGGCTACCATTAGTGAGTAAATTTGTTTACATGATGACCTAGGTGGAATGATACAAATTTCAACATGGGACACTAATATGATATAAAAGAGGAGTTTTGATCATGATGGCAGTTTGCAAAAACTAACTCTAACATCAACCTTATTTTGGGATGGAAATTCCTTGGAGGTGTGAAGAACACCATAGACCAAGTGTGTAACCATATGGGCCAATATAGTAAAAAAATCAAACTGGAATGCATGAGTAAATGCTGACAACTCAAATAACTCAAACTGACTCAAACCTGAGATACATGACTAATAAATGAATACTAAAAATGGTAGAAAATCAATGAAGCTCGATGGCCTTCACTTCAGGCTCTAAAATCCAATGATCTTTGCTTCACACTTGTAATTTTTTTTAAAATGTATGTACAAAGAAACCAGGACAATTCAGAAAAGATAATGCTTCAGGA
Source organism: Pinus taeda (assembly GCA_000404065.3). NCBI lineage: Eukaryota > Viridiplantae > Streptophyta > Pinopsida > Pinales > Pinaceae > Pinus > Pinus taeda. The sequence continues at coordinate 20,807 of APFE030918197.1, forward strand.
GCCTACCATTGGCTGGTCCTCCTAAGCATGGTTCTCTATTCATCTCATCCAACAAGAAAGCATTTTATCCCCAGAAAGCTAAAATTTGATAAGGGCCTCTTACCCAACAAAGTACCACATCTCCAATTTTGAAATCATCTTCCTTTGTTTTCTGGTCATAGATTCTCTTTATCCTCTCATGAAGCTTGGAGGTCTTTTGAAATACCTCATCCCATGTTTGCTCTAAGTGAACCATTTGATTTCTATGGTACTGAATATCATTCTTTTCACTTCCTGCATCTTGTAACAATTTCATGACCAGGACTACTACTGATGAAGGAAAAACAATATCTACTCCATACATAATCTGAAAAGGAGAAAGCCCAAGAGATTTCTTACTACTCACCCGATCTGCCCACAACACATTGATCATCTTTTTGTGCCAATTCTTTTTGTTGGCCTCCAACATTTTCTTGATGATATTGATTAAGTATTTATTGGAGGACTCCATCAGACCATTTCCTTGTGGATAGTATGCTATAGATTCCCCAACTTTATGTTGTATTTTTCACAAAACTCAATCATCTATTTGGACTTAAATGTTGCTGCGTTGTCTATGATAATCTTATTAGGACAACCAAAATGTGACAAGATATTAGTTTCTAAAAATTGAGTGATAACTAATTTTGTTGCTTTCTCGGTTGGGATCGCTTCGATCCATTTTGTAAACTAGTCCATAGTTGTAAATATCCACTTATGTTGTGTAGATTATGATGGATGGATCTCACCTATGAAGTCTAGGCACCACTATTGAAAAGGTGCATTAATTGATATAGGTTGCAAAGGAAAAGGAAGAAGCTTTCTTTTACCTTGGAAAACTTGACACTCGTGACAACTCATCATTGTCTTGTAGATATCTGCAAAATGTGTAGGCCAATATTAACCCACTATTAGTACTTTGTTGGCCGTGGCCTTCCAGTACAAGTGGCCCCCACAATTTCCTTTGTGGAAGTCCTTTATTACTTCTTTGGACTCATCTTTGGTCAAACAGTTCAACAATACACCTCGAGGATCTTTCCAATAAAGTGCACTGTCCATGATACAATATTTGGAAGATTTCAACTTCAATGACCTGCTCTTAGCCTTAGACATGCCTGGAGGGGGATTTAGATGCTGAAGTACATAAGTAATGTCAGAATATTTCTAGGATGATAGAAATATTTCAGATACCTGAATGAGATCCACTTCTTCTTGATTGTCAGATAATGCTGCCACAAGGCTGATGTCTAGAGCATGAAGGTTTGACTCGGCCATGAGTTTGCCTAAGCCTTGACCCTTGATCAACTTTGTAGGCTTGATCTTGAGTTCTTATTCTAATAATGTTGCTATCCACCTACCTCTTCTACCTTTCAGGTCATTCTGCACAAGGACTTGTTTTACCGCTACATTAGGTACATAGGCAAGAGTATGTGGATGTAAAATGGAAACTCTGAAATATTTGATCACCTTTACCAAAGCTAAGGTCTGTTTCTCAATGATTTTATCCTTAAGGGCTACATCCCTGAAGTTGCGACTGAAAAATGCTATTGGAAGCTTGGTTTTATCCCTTTTTTTTATTAGTATTGTTGCCATGGTGTGCTCAGAAGAAAATGAAAATATAATAAAAACATTGATGTAATCAGGACTAATCAAAACAAAAGTAGCGCTTAAGGCAAGCTTCACTGCATGAAAGGACTTGCGGGCTTCTTCGAACTATTTCACCTCATTATCCTTTTTCAACATATTGGTCAATTCTCTAAGATGTTCAGCTAAATTAGGAATAAATCTACATATGAAACTCATCTTACCATTGAATGCTTGGATTTCCTTCTTGCTGTGAGGAAAATCAATTTTCTGAATGGCTTCTACTTGTGAGGGGTCAATACAGATGTCGTATTTCAAAATGATATGGCCAAGAAGTTTTCCTTCCTCCATAGCAAACAAAATTTTCTTTGGATTGAGAGAGATTCTGAACTTTCTACACTTATAAAAAATGACTCTTAAATGATGCAAATGTTCATCATCTGAATGTGAAAATATAGTTACATCATGTAAGTATACAACCAAGAAACAATCCTTTTCATCTGAAAAGGCTATGTCCATGGCACACTAAAAAGCAACCCTTGCATTTTTTATACCAAATGGCATATTTGCATATTTGAATGTGTCCCAAGGTGTGGTGAATGTTGTCTTATCTTGATCATCTTCATGCACTAAAAATTGATTGTAACCTGAGTAGCCATCCAAAAGTGACAGCTGAGAAGCACCTACAACTCTCTGAAGGATATGGTCCATTTTGGGAAGTAGATAATTATCTTTCAGAGATACTTTGTTCAAGTTTCTGAAGTTGATGCAGATCCTAATATCCTTGGTCTTCTTTCTCGTTGGGACTAGATTCGATATCCAATCAGAAAATCTGATAGGAGCAATGATCCCTACTTTGTAAAGTCTATTAACTTCTTTCTCTATGGATGGCAGCAATCTTGGATTGATTCTTCTTAGCTTTTGTCTGAAGGACTTTTGATCGGGCTTGATTTGCATGGTATGGTAAATTAATTTCTTATCATACTCCTTTTAATATGCATAATCCAATGCGAAAACATCAGAAAATTCAGACAATAGATGAATGAATTTCTCTTTTACCTCGAGAGACAATGTTTTGGACAGCTTGATCATTTTTTGTTTTTTTTTTTTTTTGTTTCGACGTTCACGTCTTCGACACCTTTCTCTGTAGGAACTAATGTAAGCTTCCTTGCTACGTCATCTTGATAAAAAAAGTATTCCAAAGGTACAAGACATTTTAGAATATTGTTATCTTTTAGTTGTAGTATATCAACTTGAGCTGCATCAATCACATGATCATCTTCATCATAAACTTCATCCATAGAACAATTTTGAAACTCTTCTCCACTTTGAAGAAAGTTATTCACATGTTTGTCATCCCATAATACTTGCCAATATAGCAAGTTGTCAGAAATAGAGGGTCTATGCTTCACATGAATCTCGAATTTCTTGTTTGAAAAAATGGGAATTTTGAATTTATTTGCAGCTATAGCTAATGAATCAACCATAATATTTTGAGTCCTTGGTACAACTGAGTGTATACATAGGAAACATCCTAAGAATATCCAAAACCACATTTCTATATTGTTTAATTCGCAGATGGTGAGCTTGATATTCATCTTTAACTTGTTTGATCACAAGTTATGAATCACCATACACATAAATTCTTCATGTGCCTAACATTTTCAAGATCTTTAAACCTATGATCAGTGCTTCATACTCCGCCTCATTGTTAGTGAAATCAAAAGATAACTTGTATGAGCATAATCTAACATGCTGAGGGAGCTCACCTTGTTGATGATGTGGACTTCAAATTCAAATGCAAATACCTACTTTGTATTTATCAAGAGTACCATCAAAGTCCATGGCCCAAAGGCCATGTTCCTCTTCCAACAACTATTCATCTTTTTCTTTTTGTTTTGGATCAATTTTATGAACTTTCTGCTTGAATGGTTCTGAAGTTTCCATTACCTTCTATGATGGTTGTTCTGAACCTTTTTCTACCTTGTCTAATGGATGTGTGGATGAAATTGGTAGCTCTTCTTTTTATTGATCTGAAACTGTCATTATAGTGTTGAAAATCTTGGGTATATCTTTAATTTCTACAGGTTGACTATCTACATTGTTTAGTCCACTATCATTATATAAAATAAATGACTCTAAATCTGTATGTACAACATTCATAAGATGATTATTGGGCTTCTCCTTGCTAGTTACCATGAACTTAATTTTGGTATCTTGGTACAACTTTCTCAATTGCCCAAAAACCGGGATGGTGTCATAGGAGAAGTCTAACTATAGTGTGCCTCTTAGTTTTTTGCCCCAACATCTCAAAAATAACATGCCAAACCATGGTGGTATATCAACTACCACCACATCCATTAAAACATTGTTTGTAGGGATTTGATCTAGGGATACTATGAAATATTTGATTAGACCAAGACAACGGACCTTACTAAAATCAAAATAATACAAGTCATGGTACTCATAGATTATACCTAGACCAAACCTTTCCATGATGGCTTTTGGAATTAAATTATGAGAGGCTCTGGAGTCAAGCATGGAGTTGTGAAGAATGAATTGATAGATTCTTAAACTGAGATAAAATGGAGGAACATCACTATCTCTTGCCTGGCCATCTATGAATGGACCAAAATCAATTCAGGCTGGCCATTTTCAATATTAACCATGTCAAACATAGGATCCATTTTGAGCGTTTTAACTATATCAAACTTGTAATGGCTATTTTTGATTAGTTCAGTAAGAGGATTGACACTTTCAACTTTGAAATTTCAGTTTCTAGATTGAAAGAGCTAGTTTTATCTACCTCTCTTTGTACATTGTCTCTTTGATCGGGCAGATCTCTTGGTATTTGATCCTACTTTTGACTGTGATGATCCTTGATAGAACTACTTGCACATGGCTATTTTTCTCAGTTTTGATCAAATGATGCCAACTCTTTACCTTTACTTTGATTACCTTAAGGATTTGATTTTTGTTGGGTATCTTTTTGCTATGATGTCCTTTTCTGAATAGGAGTAATTGGGACATCTCTATTCCTCAAAGAATATTGCTTCTATTGAGAACTAAGTGCATTCAAATATCCTCTTTGATAATCATTGGTTTGGGTCTCCAATGCATTGTCACTTGCTAGTATGTAGTCCTCATCTTTAGGATCCTCCACCTTCTCGACATACTTCTCATTTTCAGTCAAGAAAATGGGATGGTAATCTTCCCTAAAGAAATTATTTTCCTTAACAATTGGGTCTGTTTCATCATCAAATTCTCCTTGAGGATAATTCTACTGCAAGGATTTCTAAATTGGCTACTGAGATGTCACTGCTTCATAAGTTTTCTACTCTCTTTGTTTTATCATGTACTAAGGTTGCTGCTGATTTCTGAAGTTAGGATTTCTAACTTGGGGCTCTTGAAATCTATCTAAATTTATCATTCAGTCGACCATTCTCTCCATAGTTCTGATCGATGTATCTAACTTAAGGTTGGTTGAATAAGAAGGTTCTTCTTTCCGAGTTGGGCGTTATCTTCCTCTGACTCTGTGCGTAATGTTCCTTGTGGCAAGACAATGACTCTGAGGTCTAGAGTCTATTCTGTTTCCATTACACTCTCGCTCACTTGTTGCAAGCTCACTTAAACCCCACTCGCTTGTCCCACGCTCGCCTAATTTGTGGCTACTTGAATTTACAACCTGCACAAATCCTTCTAGACACTACCCAGTGTCTGCATGTACTGCTTCTCAAATTGAGTCCACAGCTCTGTCATTGTGTCACATACCTTGTCCCCAGTCTCATCCAATTCCCCCTCAGTGAGGACCATTAGATCCACATGTGCCTTCTTGTTTGATTTTTTCTTCTTCATGGGTCCAGAAGTCATCTCCTTGGTCTGCTTCTGCAATTTGAAGGGGCTTCTCTAATCCTCACCACCACTTCCCTCCTCCTCCTCAGACCCTTCATTGTCCACAGTTTGCTGAGAAGCAAACACATCTACTTCCACCATCACCTCCTTTGCAGCGTGCTCCTTTTTGAAAGTTTACTTACCGAAAACTACTTTAACAATAGTTTATTTCTTCTTCTGATCAACCAATGACCACACTGTTTCTTGAGCCACTTCTTTTCATTTTTGTGCAATTGTTGTCTGTGCGGAGGAGATGTCTCTGCCTTTTCTAGTACCTGCGCCAAGATCTGTGGGTTTTCACCACTCCCCTAGCCATGTCCCCACAATCTCCTATAAATCAACCTTTGTAACTAGGTATGGAAACTTGTGCCATGTCTTCTTAAGATCTCACTTTGCACAGATGGATACATTATGAAAATCAGCATTAATTCTGCCTAAGCTTGTAAATGCTCAAACAAGGATGGAGGTAGTTGTTGCCTCTAACTAATCACTGTGTGGAGGCCCATCTCGACCAGTATCTAGAATACTTTTGAATCCATGACCCTCTGTATGTCCTTCATGGCCTAGAGTGAAGCGAACTTTGCTTCCTCCGATAAATCCTCATCCTATGGAGGGATCTAACTATTCCTTGGAAGTTGCCATGCAATGAGTACAATCAACAATAGGAGCCAGGCATAGTGAAATGCCTTTCCATCATCTCACACTTCACGACAATTTGCTAAGAAATCCTTGCAGAGGTACTATGACCAGTTGTACTTCACCCCATTTGCGCACTATGCAAGCAATGAAATTACTAGTGCCGAAACCTCGTCTACGCGACATTTTCGCATGACATTCCTGAACAAAATCTGAGTAGAAAACTGCACCACTTGGTCTGTAATAGAGCAGATAGATTAGTCATGTGACTTCTTGACCAGTCCAAACTCATTTTTCATTTTTTCTGCAAGCTCCTTCTCCTTGCTTTTTCCTCCAAACTCCTCGGCTAATCCACCCCTTTATAGTGAAATTTCTTAATTCTGTGGATCAAGATGTCTATTATGGGGATGTGTTCACCTAACCACAAACAGCTAGCATGCACCATTGTGAGCAATTGGCGCACACATCCAATATTGATAATCGACCTGTTAAAGTGTGACACACACACCATATGTAGATATCCGTCCCACTCGACCCCTTTCACCCATTCCATTGGTTGCAGCTTTGTGATCCCAGCCTCTTCATAGTGAATCTTGGTCATGTACTTATTGGCTGCCAAATGCAGAAATTTTCCTTGATTAGCTAGATCCCAATCCTCCATTTTTAACATAGGGATATGCGTTAAGAACGTGCCTTCAAATACCACTTCTTTTGGTAATAGTGGCATAGAGATCATGAATTGTGCATTATCGTGAACCTTTGGAACCTTCACTTTCCCTTTTTGGAGGGATATACTCTGGGAGCCTAGTGAGAGGTTCTCCCTCATCAACATCCAACTCTTCAACTTCTTCACAGAGTTCTTCTTCATCCAAATAAGGGTTCATGGGGTTGCTTGGAATTATCCATTTTTCCTTTGTTCCTAGCCTTTGTCAGAATCTTCCTCAGTCACTGCTACACTAGTATAGCTTGGGGTTTCTTCTACTTTTCCTGAGTATCAGATGGATTCGGCCTAAGCGAAGTCGACATTGTAGACACAGATGGAATAGCTTCCATTGACACAACTTCTGGGGCTTTTGCTTAAGAGACAACAACTTCAGAACTTACAGGTTCAATGGACATTTGTTCAAGGATAATATTCTAGTTCCACTCAAGTAGTCTTGCAAATGCCAAACTTGAAACCAAATCCTCCCAAACTTGTTGATTCATAGAGTGAAAACAAGAGGGCTCATACGTGAATTTTAGAAGGAAAAGTGTTCTACAACATACCAACAGTCCAGATTTATAGGTGATCCCAAATTCAAATCCGATCATTCCCTCCATTTTCTTATCATAAATGTATCTTTGGCAGTAGATCTCCAAATATTTTGACCATAAATTCCGTGTACCTACTCATCCTAATGAGATTTTCGCTATCCAATTATGAGCAATGTCTTCAATGGCTACTTTTGGACCCAGGTGTGTGGCACCAACTCCCGTGGCACAACTTGTCCATTGTAGCTTCTTCTTTCACATATTCTTTTGTTGTACCCCTTGTGACCACCATGCATCCCCCTTAATGCGTTTTCCTTTTCTTCAGACAATGTATTTTATAGTCCCACTCTCCCTTGCAGTTGCTTGGAGTGGTAAGACTATCCTTCTACCATGTAATCATTGCGTAGGGGAATGATCCCCTGTATACAACTTCAATTGACTGCCATTCACCTTTCTAGGGAACAATTTACCATTCAACTTTATGCATTGAACTCCACCAGCATTTGTAATTTCCTTGAAAATATACGGACCCAACTAGTGCATTTGGAACTTTCGAGGAAACTTTGTGAATTTGCTATCATAGAGAAAAGCCAAATCATTCACCTTGAAAGTGTGGAACTTAATATGCCTATCATCCCATGCCTTATCATGTTCCTTTTGTACTTTCTGGTGAAATCCTGCAAGAAACCAGTCTTATTCCAACTCCATCAACTGCGTGAACCATTCCTCCATGGTCTCGTGATCCACAATCTTTGTCAAAGTCGTAATGCATAGTCTTGGAAAATATATTCCGTGGGCATCACCGCCTCGATCCCATAGACCAACCTAAAATGATTATGGCCTATCAACTTCTTTCATGTTATCCTATATGCCCATAGGACCATTGGGATGCATACATCGCAATCATTTCTCTTCACGTTACAAACCTTTGCCAATGCATTTTCCATAATTTTATTGAACGCTTCCACTATACCATTGGCTTGGGGATGATATGGCGTACTATTTTGATGGGAAACTTGGAATTATTTGAGCTTCATGCCAATTGTTTCATTCAAGAAATGCGTACTCCTATCACTCATTAATATCTTAGGGCACCCAAACCACGTTAATACCTATTCAAACAGAAACTTCGCAGCTGTAGCAGTAGTACAATCCTTCACCAGCTATGGTTCTACCCATCTGGTTAAGTACTTCATCATAGTAACTATGTACCGTGTGTCTATCTTCCTTCCTCATGGTTGTATAAGACTTATAAAGTCAATTTCCCATTTTTTAAATACTTGTAATGAAACCTGAGGGTTTAAGGGAAATTCAACTCTTTGCGAAGGATTTCTTGTCCTTTGATAAGCATTGCATTCTTTACAAAATGCCTTAGAATCTTTATGCATTGTCGGCCACCATAGTCCTACACGTAAATATTCTATGTGGTCGCTCTACCTGCATAGTGTACTCTCACCACCCCTCCATTTGCTTCAGTGAAGATACTAGCGTGCTCAAATTCTGGAACATATTGGCACAATATTTCATGTGTTCACATCTTATACAAATGTCCCACTATAACAGAAAAATAAACTGCGTGGACCACTAATTCCTTTTTATTTTGAGTAGAATAGCCTTTCGGGGCTGTACCTATGGTCAAAAAATGAATGATATCAACAAAGTGGTCATCCACAATGTGCACAGCAAAGAGTTGCACATTCGACAATCCTTCCTCCAAATTGATTGGTTCTTCACCTGTCTAGATTTGGATTAGGTGATTCGTTCCTACATTCAACCATCTAGGCTTCACTATTACTTCAATATCATACTCCTAGAATAAAAAAAACTACCTATAGATCCCCCCCCCCCCCCCAACACAGGCTTGTCAACTAGGTACTTAAGAGCACAATGATCTGTGTACATTTTGAAATGTGTGCCCAACAAATAATGTCGAAAGTGACCATCACCAACCCTTCGCGCTCTATAGTGGAATAGTTATTTTTTGTTTTTGAAAGTTTCCTACTTGCAAAGGATATTGGATAATCAGTATCACCTTCACTCGGCTGGCTCAATACCGCACCCAGCGAAATACATGAGGCATCTACATGCACATGGAACTCTTTCTTCCAATCCAAAAATACTAAGATGGGTGTAGTCACCATCTTTTCCTTTAACACATCAAGACTCTATTGACACTCCTCATCCCAGCAAAAAGTCACATTGTTCTTTAATAGTTTCTCCATTGGCATGGTTATTTGGGCATAAGACTTTATAAAATTCCTATAGTAGCCTTTGTGGCCCAATTTTGCACACAACTGATTAACATTATTGGGAGCTTCTAAATTCATAAGCACTACTATCTTTGCAAGGTCGACCATCAATCCCTACTTACATACTACATGGCCTAGAAAAATTCCAAAAGGCACACAAAATATACATTTGTTGAAGTTCAATGGGATTTGGTATCTGTGACTTGTATCCATCATGAGATGCAGACTTGCAACATGGAGCTTCACCAATCCAAACACAGTTCATCAAAATATACCACCAATAATTTATGAATAAATTCCTATAAACATCATGATTACTACCCTCGAGAAGATCACGGGCGCATTCTTCAGCCCAAATGTCATTACTGTATACTGAAAGCATCGTCTTTCTGTCGTGAAGGGTTTTTTGCTGCGATCCTCTGGTGCAATCTTTATTTGATTGTATCTTGAGAATCCATCATTGAATGAATATGCCTTCTGGCCTCCAACATTATCCAAGACTTCATCTGTAAATGGTGTTGGAAATGGATCATGAACACATGCATCATCAAGCTTTATGAGATCTATGCATATCCTAATTTTTCCTTGTTGTTTCTTTTCCTTGACAACCACTGGGCTCACCCAACTGGATTCTTCTACTGGCTCAATAGTTCCAGCCTCCAACATTTTGTCCAGTTCTTTGAACACCTTTTCTTTATACTTCAGATTGAGGTGATAAGGTCTCTAATTTATGGGTTTCGAATTAGGTTTCAAAGTAATTTTCATTATGCCCAAATATCCTACAATACCTTTCAAATCCAAGAACTTCATTGGGAATACATCCTCGTATTTGCATAGTAGTTAAGCCACCTTATGATCAACTGTAACTTTGTTCCAATAGTCTCCTATCTTTGTGAACTTAGGTTCCGTATTAGATCGAATATTTACTTGTCGGGTTTCCAGTGACTATTGCATCAGGGTTCTCTCTCTTAGGTCCTTCAACCTCGTGCTAAAGTTCAGCTTCCGGGATGTTTATTTTTCTTGGATCATCTTCTTCTTCTTTGCCCGTGACATTATAACATTCCAGTGCATGGTGTAGCTATGTAATCTAATCTAGTTGTACCGATTCAATTGGATCTTCAAGCATTCTAAAAATAGCAGCCTTAATCTCTTGTAACACTTCATCAATCCATTCAAATCCATCCTCAAAGATAAACTTTAATAAGAAGCTTTCCCTCAATATATCCCATTTAGTTGTCCTATGGTGTAGCTCTGTTTCTAAGTACCAATTCATGGGAATAGTATCTAAGGTGTAACAAAAGATATGCATCCATTCTGGCTGTGGCTCTTCACCCTAAGCTTTAGTCCACGTTCCAAGTGTTCACGTGGGTCATCCCTTCTACTATATTTCTCAGTCATCCAGGTATTAACATATCCAAACCTCAGCTTCATCATTCACTTGTATTCCTTCCATTCAGCAAAGCTTTCCTTATGTGTACCCCATCAATGGGAAGGCGTAGCACGCAGTGCCAATTCAAGTGCCTAGAAATGATGTTCCTTGGGCACCTCCATTTCAAACTCATCCAAAAAGAGAACATCATTTGAGTTGTCATAATACGGAAGTTTTCTAACCTCCATATATATGCACCGCAATGATGTTGTCATCATATTGCAATGTAGCTTTGAGACCTCATGCAACCTATTCTTCCAATGTTCGAGCTCTTCATCGAAGTTTGAGGTACATGAGCTATCTCTATCCCATGCAATCTTCCCATCTGTAGTGGGACTAATCCAATCTTTTTCATGCACAGTGATCTTGTATATCTGGTTAGGATCATCATCATCCTCCACAAAGTCATGAAACTGTTCAGTGTACCATGCTCGTTCAGCAAGGTTCAGTGGCACAATAACCCTTAGTGCCTTCCTCTCAAATGTCATCTTCTGCTTCGTCATATTGATCACCGCATCCAAGTTGAAGGCCTAATCAATTCCTAGTAGTGCAAGGGTAAAGATTGTTATCATTGAATATTTCAATTACCTGAAAGTCAACCAACGAACTTGCTCCTTCAATGTCCACAGTTACCCCACATAGGCGACCCATAGGAATAATCTTTTGTTGATTGACCATGCGTAGCTTTATAGGGGACCATTGCAACGCAGGTCTCCCCATCCTTTCCCATGTCTACTTAGGCAACACGTTCACATCAGAACCCAAATCCAGGATCACTTGGTCCATTTCATATTCTCCTATCTACATTGTCAGCCTTATGTCATGCCCTGTCCACTTCTTGTGCTTACCTAGTTTCCTCACAATGTGTTGTTTTGAAGGAATCTTAATCTTACCCGTACAATTGTCTATCAGTTCCTACAGCCCTTCTACTACCTCTTGTTCACTCAACAACTTCATACAAGTTTTTAGAAAAGTGGCTAACAACGAAGAATCCACATCTTACACCTCACTATTTCCACCCAGTTTTTCCTTACTCCCCGGCATAGAAGCCTCAACAAAATTCTTCTTGGCTTCCATAAAAGTTTCTTTAGCTTGGTTGAGGTCAAACCTAAATTCCTTTTTAGTAACCTTGCACATCCATCCTTCAGTTTCCAGCTGCTTCTCCTTACCTTCTCTTGTGGCCATACCACTACGTGTTACGATATTGATGCTATGATATTCTTCACGAGGGTCCACCCTCATCATATGGATATTCTGCGTAGGTTTCATGGTTTTCATCTTTTTTTCTTGCATCTTCGCTATAAGTATCGGGAATATTCTATCACATGGTAAAACTCTACGCAATATTGACAAGATGGATGTGTTGCGTTCAGATGGTCACATGCAAAATGTCCATCTTTGCCATAGTTATAATAAATAACTTTTTTGTGGCCTCTTCTAGCCCCTCCTCCTCTTCCTCTACCACGACCTTGAAATACTTCATGCACTGCACCCACGGTTTGATCCTAAGGCAAAGTTTCCACCTGCATTCACTAGGTAGGGGTTCTATCCATCATTAATTCATAACTTCAACAATGATGTTCATCGTGTACTACAGATTAATTTTGCAGAAATTGAAAAAAACTGCTGAGGGGTCTGTACAAACTTATGTAGTAGATGACAATTGTCTATTGCATGTTTTCCTATAACTTGGCAAATAACACATCACAACGCTACTCCTGTGCTTAGCCCAATGATATTTTTTGGCTTTATGGAGTAAAACCCCCACCCCAATAAGATTATTTTGATAAACTGGACAATGGTCCTTATCATGACTGTGGCCCTTGCATTTCAAGCACCAAACTTCTACACGAACTTTAGGCTGGGCTTACTTTCCTTTCCTCAGGCTCTGGAACTCCAGGTGAAAACTTGCCAATTGCAAGTGAATCTATTATACTCCAATGTTCATATCTTGTACTAGTGAGGCCTCCAACCTCATCATGATCTCCACGAGTTATTCTTACATTTCTATCTTTTGTTTTGATAATGGTAATCTTAGGTGAGGCAATAACGAAGAAATGTACCACTCTTTGTGTTGTTCATCTGTGATGTTCACATTAGCCTATTGATCAGGAATTTTAGCCTCTGATCGAAATACCATGAGGATTCATTTACCCTTTGTTGTATCTCCTTAAACTTTGTAACGGACTATGCCTAATACTTAGGCTTCTTAAACTCACTATTCAATGCTTGCTGAGTATCTACCAATGTCGCGACAAGGTGATCTTAACAGTACTTGATATACCAAGTTACCTCTCTATCATGCAGATCCATGACCAACTGTGATTTCTTTAGATTATCATCAGTGATCTATTGTGCTATCCACATAGCATTTGAAACAAACCCAAATTTCTCGGGGTCTTTGCTCCCTACTCCTTTAAATATGGGCATCTTCATTGCATTTTCCATGTTGAATGGTGGAGGTGAAGGTGTAGGCATATACGACAGAGGTGGAGGTGGAGTGGATGGATGGGGTATCTGCAAGATGCCTTGACTTATGAACTGTATCGCACTTCATAGTTTATTGAAAATATTTCCTTCATCGTCACTTGAAGAGGATCCCAATAGTGGACTATATTCAGGACCCGACTCTCTATTTCTTCCGAAGGATTTTCCGCTTCACGTAGTCCCATACATCAAGGTAATGACATAACCCGTTTTTCACATAACAACATCTTAATCCAAGTTTTGAAATATTTTAAATACTTACCTCATGGTCCCTTGAAGAGCTTGTGGTCTACTTCACTATAACTGATGGACGTATCAATGGCAAGCTCAATGAAAAATCTTCTTATGATACGATAAATCCAGTGATCAATAGCTCACACGATGTTATTTTCTGAAGCTTCCAAGCACCTCACCATCTTCGGAGTCCATGTAATAGGGTCGTTAAGTCTCCATGTAACCTGACTAAGCACTAAATAGATAGCCACTCGTGTAATTCACAAGGGATGAAATAGAAAATATTTTTGGTTTTGAGTGAGTATAGGTATCTATTCAACCACTGTTCTTTAGATAACCATGGATTTCTGTTCTCTTGAGTTGTGAATGCATGTTCCTTCTGATCAAACCACTTTTCAATTTCTTTCTTAGTAGGAAGCCACTTATTCAACATTACACAATCCTTAGATTGATCCAAGTCCCGACAACAAAACCATTTGTTGGCTTAAGGGGGCCTGTCCCGAGTTCGGAGTTATTCACGCCAACCAAAAAAACCCTAACTACTGGTCCTTTTGGCAACAACCTATGTAGTGTAGGTTGCAGTCTCACTCGAAGCAGTATTGGGGGATGCTAGAACCAGGTTTCTGCATTCAAAGGCCTATGCAATGGTTTCCTAAGGTTCTTAGGGTTTAGATCTACCTTCTCACAAGTCTATTGCTTTCATTGTCAACTACTACAACTCTATCAAAATGACCCTTAGATCCTAGCAAAGGTACTGAATTATAATTATCATGCAGACAGATTACATATCCACCAGTTTCGCGTAGTAAATGTGTATTCTGAAGCCCTACTGGCCTAGATCTTCAGTCACGTAGATCTACCATTTCTAAATAGTTAACTACAATAGATCTATATAACGACTTCCTGATCTTTGTGAAGGTCTTAAATTGTTATTAACATGCATAAAAGATACAGATCCACTACTTTCACGTAATAAATGAGCATTAATTCACATAAGTCATAACAAATTGTGAAGATATACAAACTTAGTTGAAACAAAACAAGGCATAAATGCACAAATTCAGCTCAAAATACTCTTTATTAAGTATAATCATTTAGATATAGACTTATTATCCCTGTGCACCCAGCTGCAGGTACCCACGCACTCATTTGTGGATTCACCAAGGTCTATGCGCACTCAGCTGCAGGATCCTTCCCCTTTCGCCTAAGTACAGGAAACAGACTTTTCCTGCCTTAGCACCATGCCCTTACAATGATTCTTCACTTCCAGTTATCTTCTTAGACTTGTTATGAATCAAATATATATAACATTTTCATTAAAATACCATGGTCCGCAGACCATGGGTGAGTCTCAAAACCATCCTATTGCCTACCCATACAAGGGAATAATGCCCCTTTGACTCTTACTTAGCTTCACACTCCGCTTCCACATTTCATAGAGACTTTACATTCTTTAACAAAAACTATTACAAAATTTGACTTAACTCACAAAAATTGATTCTAGGGACCCCATCCCAACAATCACAATGTGATAAACATCATATGTCATTGTAATTGGACAAAAAAGTCATGATACAATAAAGAAAACCATTTTCAACCATAGTTAAACATCGTTAACTAAGTCATCCATGATCGTCCCTTGGTTGAATGTTGTAAAACATGTTCAACCGTGGTCATATGTGGTTGAGCATTAAAAACTATATATGATAAGGTGAATGATGATCAACATCGTGAAGATGGATAACCATGTTCAAGCAAGATCAAACATCATTAAATCGTGTTAAATAATGGTCTATACGGTTAACATGGTTTCTTATGGTAAACCGTGGTCAACTTGGTGAATATTACCATCTATGGTCATCATGGTCAAATGGGTCAAACCATGTTAACTCATGGTTAACATGGTGTCCCACTAGTAAACTATGGCTGAATAAGATTGACATGGTTGATTATTGTCGAGCATGATTTTATCATGCTGAACATGATTGACTAGTTTTGACTATGGTTGACCATGATGTCTATGAGTGGCTAAGCTTGATATAATAGGTTGATGAACATGTAACATTTACTAATAAGAATATGTGATTAAAAATATAAATATGGTTAAAATGGTTTACCATGTTTGGCCATAGTTGACCATGATGCCCATGAGTGACTATGGTTGACCAAATATGACAATGGTCAATCTTGGTTAGCCATCACTAATCATGTTTGACTAATCTATCATAGATCACTATGATCAACCATGGTTAAATTGGTTAGGCCATTTTTAGCCATGGTTAACATGGTTGCTAATGGTTAACTATGGATGACTAATATTGACATGGTCGACTATGTGTTTATACCAAATTTCCTCCATAGTAACAAACATATTTTCCCCTATAGGCTTGTCCAATGTCTATGAAAAAAGTGTGTGAGGTATCTACTCTACACCAAATTAATGGCACATGTGCATGATAATAGTAAAAAATAAAAGCATGGTAGTTCACCTTATCTTAGAAGGTGGATTTTCAGTTCTTTCAATGGTGGAGCTTGGGATCTTGGCCCTTTAACTTTTTTCACCTATAACATGCACTGGAAAAGAAAAAAATCCTCTATCTATATTCTTGCAAACCAAATTAGCATTAGCATCATAAATAAACCAAGAACATACATTAACAATCACATCAGAAAAATATGTAATTGGGGGTGGGGCGGGGGGGGGGACATCTTGATCTCTTTATTATACCAATGAGAGTTTACAATGATGTACCTTTTGTCGTCCTTTCCCCTGGATTATCCTCTCACAATAGCTCTTAATCAAGCTTTCTTGTGTTTTGGAGCTTATCAAAAATAAGATTGGGTTCTCATTTTGACAACATTTCTTTATCACCTACTTTTTAAGCTTTTCTCCATGGATAGAATTTATTTTATACATGGATTTAAGGAGTGATCATGTGTATCTAGAGAAATTTTTGGCCATGCTCAATATCGTCCTCTCATCCTTATCTTTGAAATATGAACATTATTGACCTTATCCACACTTATCCATTTTCTCTTCTAGCCTATCCATACCAACTCTCTTTTTTTGATGTATCAGAGCATTACAAATCTACCTACTAGCCCAAATTGATGTGTTAAATGGGAAAAACTAAGTTTTTGATAGAGTTCCCATGAAGTTTCCCTTGCATTCTAGGCCTCATTTTGCGTTACTTCCCTAATAGACCTAAGGGAGTGTTATTTTGAGTTATTATATACCCATATGGTTCCATTTGGTGATATAATAGATATGCCATAATGTATGATTTCAAAAGAAAAATTGATGGTCAAAATACATTACAACAATCTTAGTGAGCTAGGAGAAAAGAGGGAGCCAAGTACAGAAAACCTGCAAAGTGATGTAAAAGTCATAGTAAGAAACATATGAGATACATATTTGAGGTAGGAATACCTATACTTGGTACCAAAGGGATAAATTATGGCTACCCATACAATATACTACCAACTATTGCCATCAAGGGATGATCATTATACAATGTATATATTTTACATAGTAGATCTCAATAGGGATTTAGACACCAATGAGAGTACCCAAATGTGGTCTTCAAAGTACATAACACATTCTACAACACAATTTGGGGTAGGTAACGTGTTTGACTAAGGTATCCCTAAGGCCCAAAGTATTTGATTCATCCCAATGGAATGAATCTACTACATTCAAATGGATAAGCTAATGGCAAGCATGCTGGGAGACCATTTGAGTATCAAGCATTAAGGGATCCTATTAACAAGCATGAAGGACACAATTAATAATGAAAATGGTTCCCAATACAAAGCACAATATATCAAGTGGAAATATATGAGTTCATGTTGAGAACTCATAGAATCAATCAACATGGGATAATGAAAAAATCCCCCTATGAACCTTGAGGAAGCTTACCACTAGCACTGTAACCTCCAAGATACTATATTGTTTCTAAATCTATATCCCAAATATGGTGTTGATGTTGTTCGAAAAAGATCCATCAATAGAGGGCCTTGATACATCCTCCATCATTCAATATTAAACTAACACCAAGATTAGGTCACTAATGATTTCATATGAAGAACTAATGCACAACGAACACAAGTATGGTCGATAAAAAAATGTAGAATGACACTACAAATGACTGAGTCTAAGTAGGTATTCTTGTGAATATATAATGACATGACACAAATGTGAAATTGGTGTATTTAACTAAGGAATACCATTCAAAGATAACATAAACGCAAGACTAAGAACCATAGCTTAGGGACTAGAAGGGTGAACACTTAGGTGAGATACTAATTTGAGAACAAAGAGACTTGACTCATGCCAATGGTATGAATCTAAATCCAGAAAAAGAAAAATTGTAAGAGGATGAATCAAACAAGTTCCATGATCAAGAATGACTCACAACTTCCATGATAAAATGAATATAATTGGATTAACCCCCCTTAATTTTTTTATAGATGACCCCCTTCATATTTTAATGATCACAAAAGAGAAGAAAAATGAGCTTGATCGTGTATTTTTCATTTAGTTTTAATGAGCCTAAAAAATATTTAAAACTAAACTCAAGTCTATATATTTTTTGTGTGTTTTGGTAATAATTCCAAACAAGAGATAAAAGTGTACTTGCGTCTATCTCATGGTTTAACAAGTGTGAGAATAGAGAAGTGATTACTCATTGACTTTCATATTGACAAATAGGTAGGAAATGATGGAAAGAACTTGCAATTTTCAAGTTGTTTAAAAAGAATCAAAATATTAGCAAAAGAAGCTCAAGTTTTTCACTGTTTAAGGCACATGAAGGGAAGACCAAACTAAATATCATTATGGAGGGGCAAAGGGTTGGTATGCATCTAGTTCTGAAGATACCAAAACAAACCTATGAAAAGGAAGAAGCAATAACAAGGTATCTGGTAATGGACATAAAATCATTGCAGTAGTATCTTTAAAAGTTTGTGATGGGTTGCAAGATGGAGGAAATAGTGATGTGAAGAGAAAAGGTCAAGCATGCCTCCAAGGTTTGAAAGTATGATGGAGGATCTATGATATGAAAACATATAGTAAGACATTGAGACCATGAGCATATGTGACTAAAATGAAATGATAAAAAGAATGGGAAACCCCTCTATGCACTTTAGGTGGTAAGAAAGAGTAGAAAAAGAGAGGCATGAGGCTCAATTTCAATTTCATGATGAATTATAAAGATGGGACTTATACCTATAAAGTAAAACAATATGGATGTCCTGATAAAAATCGAGTTTTATTCTACGGTGTTTTCATAGCGGCTACAACCACCCTCCAAAAATTTGCCCATGCTTCATTTTGGAGCTGCCCTTTTAAATCACAACAATTCATCTTGCACTGATCTAGGTACTTGTCCTTTGATTGAGCCTCATCCTTTGCATCTTGGATTGTGTTTTCCTACTTGGTTTATTGTCTAACTGTTATAGACATTTTTGGGCACTGCAACCCCAATCATAAATGTCCATAAACTGAGGGCTCCTAAGTCCCTAAAAGTGTTGCTTCACTACCTAAAGGAACAAGGTCAGCTGATTACATCATCTCCCAGAAGTTCTCCACAGAAAACTGCTCAGAAATGGTCAAAACTGGACCATACTGAATGCCCAGTGCAGAGGGTGCGATGCATATCACCTTCCCAGTGTAAAGGGTGAGATGCATACTAGATGGCCCCTCTGTAGGGTGCGATGGGCGAGAATGGATAAATGGCAGAGGCAGTTTGCGAGGTGGAAGATCATAGAATCTTCCAGAAACTTCCTCTTTGACACTTGCCTCTTTGATTTCGACCAGGGATGGGTAAGAGATCATCAATCTCCAAGTGGAATCAAGAAATATTAGAGAGAGGACACTAATCAAAATCCCAAAAGCTGACTCACCCCCCTACAATCATCTATATATGGATCCCTCATCACAGAGATCCAGAGGCTGGAATCTTGTATCTTGTAGAGAAGTGTTGTTGGTTTTCTTGTGTAATATTATAGTGTTGGGTGATCTAAGCTTTACTTGAGGTGAAGAAGGGCTTTCTTGTTGGAGGATGATGCTGGGTCAAAAAAATTGGTTGTAATCCTCTTCCTATTCTTGATATTAATGAAGCTATTCAAGTTTTCCTCCACATTCTTGTATGTTTGATTGTATATGCATTTGTGTGGTCAATACATATCTAGTCCTGTGTTGTTTATGAATATAGATCTTTGTTCTTCAATAGTATTATGCTGATTTGATTCCACAGGTGCTCTCTGAAGCTGTGTAAACAAAGAAGGAGCAGCAAAGATCTATCGAGAAGGAGAGGAACCAAGCGCAAGACAAAAATTGGTGTCCTTTGTTCCCCTCTTGTCTATTTTTCATAAAGGAAAGTGAAAGTAATTTTAACTTGTTTGTTTCTAAGATAGCTACCAGTCTTAGTGGGAATAGCAGCTCTAAGTGGACACTATTCCCGATAACACTAACCCAAAATATGATCTCTTGACTTGGTTTTCATCTAGTTCTGGGCTTGCCTTAGAGAACTACGTAGTCCTTGAGGGCAGCTATACTTTCTCTCGGGAATTAAATAGTCCAAGTTGACAGTGAGCCTTGAGCTTAAGAATTTTGCAACATCAGTTGGCATCCGGTCTTAAGATGGGAAATTGTGGAGAGCATGAGAGGCATCCTAGAGCCACTCAACTTAGAAACTGTGCATGAGACTTTCTGCTCAAAAGTTGCTCAGTGCATGAAAAAAAGAGTTGCTCGGTACCTCCCATAATTGCGCAATATCTCTATAAAATTCATGGAATGTTTTCCCAAAAAAGTGAAAAATCATCCCTAAAAGATAGGGATCAATTTTTAGAAACCTAGAGCAGGCGCTTGAGTTCTTTTGGAAACTACCACCAAGTGTTGTTCATTCCTTGATTTGCGACATGCACAACATAAACCCTAAATTGAAAAAAATTGTTTAATTGATGCTACTAGAGATCATTTTCACATTCTATCTTTGATCTCTAGCATTCTTGAGGAGAACAATGAACCTTCGGTGTGATCGTCATTGCTTTTTCCATGCAAGTCTTGATTTTCTAATCTTTTGCTGCTTTTTCTATCATTTTTTGTTGTTTATCTTGTCAAAGTGTTTTTTCACATCTTTCTTCGAATTTCTACTGGTTTTTTAAAAAATTTTACTTCAAGTTTTGCATTACCTTTCCCAAGTCTCAAATGGGTTACCCTGCTTTTTCACTAACAAACGTTATAGTGGTGATTCCCTTGACATGCTCCATTTTCCTTTAATTTGATCAATTCCTACACTCGTTTCACTTTCATGCATCATAACCTAGTAATATATGCACTCTGCATCACACCATCCTTCATATCGACTCGATTTCACACACCCCTTGGGCAGATCTCGGCTCTCCTTGCCCGAATCTCATTTTTCACTGCATGCACTATGCATTATGGGAGATGAAGGAATCTACCTTGGCTTCTAGAATTGCACAGAGGTTGTCATAGCCTAGCTCCAACTATACATTATGTAGTCCCAAGAGCCAACCTCTTATATTGGCCACTGGGATTGCACAATGCATAGTCTCTCCTCTCCTTGACCCAAGACTGAAATATGCATTGCTCAGTTCCAGTGAGCAAGCCTCCCCACTGACTGCTAGGACTACACAATGTGTAGTTCTAGTAGGCAGTCATTGATCTCTGTGAATCAAAATTGCACAGTCTGTCCCATCATGAGCCCAGTTTGTTTCTTGGTCTTATCCTGAAGCTTCTTTTGTTTTTAAGCTAACATTTCCCTACCATGAGTGTCCTCTCTATTCCCAGGTACAACAATTGTTGAGAATCTCTAATGTAGCTACATTTAACATGGCATCCAAGAGATTTGCATCAAAGGAAACTGCTAAGGGAATTACTGGGGAGGTAGTTGAGCAGATATCAATTAATATACTAGTTTATGGAGACACACATCTGTTCATTGAGAAGGGTACAACATTAACATCACAACAAATCTAGGATACTTTTGTAGTAGAATTCAAAGAAGAATTATAGGATCGAAAGGTTTACCTTAGTATTGACCAGTTAGGCTTATAAAAGGTTAGATGTAGGTACCCTATCTTCCCATGTGAATACATTATCATCTATATAGTTTCACGCACATATGAAATGACTATGAAATTGAGTAGTGCCGGTGGGATAGAGCTTGACACCTTTAGGGTGGATAAATTTCAATATATGTATCATTTAACTCACTTGGTCAAGTGAATGGATTCATTTTTCTATGCCACCCATAGCTTTGTGAACACTAGAGATATCATCAAGCACTAGGTGAAACCCAATCATGTTTACAAGACAAAGTCTCTCAAGAAGGTTTATTAATTATTTATCATATTTGGATGTAGAATATATGGTTAAGAGAACAAAGAAAAATTTCCCAAAGGTTGGATAGTTGTGTTGGACCAATTTATGAATGATGGGAATCCATTTAACTAGTGAGACTTGTTAGCTCATCAATTGAATATCCATGTGACTAATGCTTGGAATTCACCTAAGAATGAGAAAGCAAGATTATACATGTTTGAATACCTACTTGATGCAATTTGTGCCCAACAACAGGTCCCTGGAAATAGTTGGACATGGACACCTAAGGAGACTGTGATTAATGTTTATTATAAGTTGTTTTCTGACTACAACTACCAAGGAGTGATGGAAAATCTAAATGAACATTTCATCATCCCATTGTACACGCTAATATTTGAGCCAGATCCACCTTGCATGTCCCAAGAAGTAATGGAGGAGATAATGAACATCACAGATTGGTATGCCTCACTAGGTAGCACTTTCATCAAAGTGTATGGAAGAGAGAAGCCTCCACATGTTCTACTAAGGTAGGCCATTGAAAAGTTGGTCATGCTAGAAGTCTCTTATCACCTCTCCATAGGGTTGTTAGTAGGACTACATATGAAGAAAAAAATTCCATGGTCCACTCTTCCTTTTCTGATCAGATTGTACGAGATTAAGAGCTTGAAGGATGTAGATGTTGAAGCTAAGGAGATACTGGGATTCGAGTTCAACACCAAAGACTTTAATTCATATGATCACCATGATATTTTCAAGGACCAATGTGCAATAGTATAATTCCCATGGATCCATGGGATATTTAATCTTGCAGAGGAGGACACTTGGAGGTATTGTTATAATGCCTCCATGCTCAATGAACTGGTCAGTACAGTAACAACATAGAAAGTTGCTCCGCAGAAAACAACAACACAAGAAGAAACAACAATAGTAGCAATGTGCAACAATCCAATGTAGGGGAAGGGGAAGAGGAATATTTCCGAGAAACTAGAGGCATAACAAAGGTGCAAGATATGGGAAAATCCTATCATGAAGAAAGCAACTTTCACAACAAAGGTAAGGAGGGAGTAGTGGATGAAGAGAGAAGAGTGAAGGTAGAGAGAAAATCAGAGAATGCAAGAAGCAGAACTGAAGCTATAGGAGATGAAGAAGAAGTTGAAGGAAGAACAAGATTTGAGGTGGAGCGAAATAAAAGAGAAGTAGAAGTAGGAAGAAGAACAAAGGAAAGGCGGGATGACAGAGAAAACATCACCTATATAGGTTGATGGGTTGGAACAGTCAGTAGCTAAAGAAGAGGGTGAATAGGTGTACGATCAGGATATTTCTTGGTAGATTGAGCAATTGATTGAAGAGACAGACCAGGAGTTGGATGAGGAGCCACAAAATGAAGATAAT
This sequence comes from Pinus taeda, assembly GCA_000404065.3. Taxonomy (NCBI): domain Eukaryota; kingdom Viridiplantae; phylum Streptophyta; class Pinopsida; order Pinales; family Pinaceae; genus Pinus; species Pinus taeda. The sequence continues at coordinate 44,328 of APFE030918197.1, forward strand.
CACCTTATGCCACGAGAACTAGAGGTCAGCTCTTAGTCTTCCCCATCTCTAGTGTTAGAACAGGTATCAAGTGAACAAGGAGAAGTTTTTCTCCTTGATAATGTTTTGATCATGGACATTTACAATCTATAATTTAATGAATTGTATAAGATGATTGTACATTCATAGAGGAAGCACTTCCCTGATGATTATGCATCACCTGAATTCATCAAGGAAAGGGCCAGACATCAGGAAGCATCTAGCTGCCCTTGCTGATGCCACCTTGGCCTATGCAAGAGGAAAAAGATCAAACATTAAGTTCTTGTTGGCCAAGAATGAACAAATGGAAAGTAACTTGTAGGTTACTAGGTTAGAGGAAAAACAACTTCGAGAGTAGAGAGTAGTTTTCGTAGTGGGAGAGATGAGGAAAGTTGTCCTCACTGAAGTATCAACACTTGAGACTACCATGTACATATCTATGATGTATTTTTCATCGTGCATTAAGTAGTTGTTCATGTGCATGACTTACAAAATTGGAGCAAATAAGTTTTTCAAACTCTTAGGAACATACATGCTGCCATCACCCATGTGCAAGAGTGGAAAATTTGGTACAAAGGGGCCCTACTTCACTTGCCAAATAAGATGAAGTTGTAGGAAGAGTTAGATGGAGAAAAGGTCTAGATGTTGATCCAAAACTATGAGCAGCTCACCCCATTCGTCAACAAAATATAGGAATTATATTCACGGTCATATAATAATCTATATGTCATGGTGAGAACACATAATATCACATCAATTGGTTCCCTCACCAAGGCTAGACCCAAGAACCAAGTCCAACTAGAGCTCGATGAGTACATGGAACAACTAAGGCGAGAGGCTACCAAGGAAGACTTGGAGCTGAGTGCACATAACATGCAGAAATACATTGATGGTCCTGTCATGGTCAATACCATGTTGCATGTTCTTTAAAATGAGTTGGATGCAGGTTCCAAGATCATATACCCAGATGCCATGGAGGCAAGAGTCCTCTATGAAAAAGACACCATAAATCAGTTTAGGGACATCATCACACAATACCAAGCTTTGCATCATTATGTGACCGAGAAGCACCAAGTGGAGGTTGCTAAGTTGGTCTTTCCCCAAACTTTGAAATCATAGTGTTTTGTCTTGTTAGGCTACCTCTAGCCTATTTTGTCTTACATGGGTACATTTGGAAATGTAATATTATTTGTAAATATGTTATAAGTGAAATTCCAAGTGTCATTAGTGGAATGTGAAAGGTCATCATGTTATTGGATGAGTTACTTGTAAGGAAGTTGAATATTCATGAGGGTAGTCAAAGAGTCACAAAGGAGAATTACAAGTGTCACCCCACCCCTTGTTATAAATAGAACTTCATAACTCATAAAAGGGCCTTTCGGGAGCTTTTTGAAAAGTCTCTTTGAATATCCTAAGAGCAAGGGAGTTTTCAACAAGAGGGGCATTGAGGTATTTAAATAATAGGTTGCTGCTCTAGAAGTCCATTAAATTGGTCAGATGGTGCTACATCACCACGTTAGTGTTTAAAACATAAATTTGAGATTTTTTCAACATTATTTGAAGTAGATAAAATTACCATGAAATCGTTGAGTTTTATTTTCAAAACATTGATTTATCTAGAAATTAGTACTCCAAACAACATGATTTCATCTATGAATTGTTTATGTGTGATGGGTAGGCCCTCCCCATACAAGCGTAACCATTTGATACTAACTTGATTCATTGTTACCTTAAGATCCTATCCAAGGCCCTTCGTTTCCAAAATGAAAATAAAGGGAGAGAGAGGGTCTCCCTGATGAAGTCCTATGGAAATAGTGAAGGTGGACGAGGAAGAACCATTTATAAGTGTTGAGAAGAAATCATCTATTTGATTCATTTATCTAAAAATATGAAAGCTAAAAGTGTGTAAAGGAAGTACTTCTAGTTTAGTTACTCATAAGAATTATATATGTCAACCTTTATTGTCATCCCTACTTTCCTAGTTCCTTTCATAGAGTGTATTATTTCTTGAGTCACTATGAGTCCATCTAAGATCCATATATCTTCCAAAAAACTTGTTTTTTCAAGAGAAATAAAAGAGCCTAGAAGGGGTTTGAGTTAGCTTTCTATAATTGTGGATTTCACTTTATCGATGATGTTATAGGGAGATATCATTCAAAGGGTACTAGCAATATAAGATATTTTGATTTTTGGAATCAGGGTGAGAAGTATTTATTCATAGCCATAAATATCTTGAGGCCCATGATTCTTCCAGCATTGAGTGAATTTATAGGCTACGAAAGGACCAAAAATGTTGAAAGAAAACTATATTAAAATCATCTATCCTAGGATATTTATTCGTTGGCATGGAACTAATGGCTTCCTCCACTTTAGCAAACATGAATTCTCCAAGAAAACCATTATTTTGAGCTATTTGAATGAGGATAAGGATGTTGGATTTTATCTTATGGATAACTTCGTTGTGATTGGACTTGGTTTTGATAAAAGAGGTTGGTAATATGATACTAGTTCCTTTTCCAAAACTATGTTTCCCTTTATCCGCTCCCCTCCATAGATGTTAAGGAAATATTTTGTTATGGTGCCTATTTTTTTATCATTTCCTCATGATTTTTTTTGCATTCCTCTCTCCCTCTTCTAAACATCTACTATTGGATTTTTGTTTCCGTAGTATCTCCTCTTGCTTTTGACGATCCTCAATTTTGGTGATCAGTGGCCCCTCTTCCTTGATTAAGTCATTTGTGTTGGAGAATGCAAAGTGGAAACTATTAATTCCAATTTTCCTTTAAACTTAATATTTTCTTTTGCACTTTGTTAGTCTTGTTATGTTTCTTAATTATATCTATTCATAAAAGACATATCAAAAACAAAAATAGTAACAAGTGAGGACATAGAAATTATGCTCTCTTAGAGAGGAAAGAACCCATAAAACTCTTCTCTTTATTGGGTTGTGTTAGGGGGGTGGTCGCCCCCGTTTATGCGGTTCGGGGTAGTGCCCCAGGGGAATTTTTTTTGGACCCTATATTAGGTGGCAGACATACCTATTGTTTTTTTTCATGTATTTCTCACATGGTTTTGGGTGTTATGGTTTTCGGTCCATGGAATTTTGTAGATCCGTTCAAGGGAACTACAATTATATTCTAATCTAGGGTTAATGGATTGGGGTTTATGGATGCTTCAACATGTATATATATATAAATTGTAACATTGAAAGAAACATAATGAAAAATCAATCTGGTAGTCCTGGTTTTGGGATCTAGGGTAGAATATCTGTGTATATTTATTTTGTGTTATGATCTTACCATTATTTATAATTCCTATGTAGGTAATTTCCATACGGGGTTAAAACCTACACTCTTCTTATAGAATTTAATTTTAGTGAGACAATAAAGACCCAAACCCTAGCTTAAGTCCTTCTCCAGGTACCAAGTTATCCCTTCCAACAAGTCCTTCCTTTATCCAATACTAACCATGTTCAAACTGCAACTTTGAGCTCCTAGCTTCAATACTGCTCCTTTGACTTGTAACTTTAGTCCTATAGTAGTTGTAGAAACCATAATCCAACTTCCCCTTGAGAAATTCCTTGAGAAAGACAACTTCTCCCAAGGTAAACGAGGTCAAGACAGATTATTTTTCCCTCCAATAATAAGAGATTTCACTTCGTCCTACTGCAACTTAGATATTCAATTTCAGCCTCCTTTGTAGTTGTAAAATCCCTAGACTTTTGCAAGTGTGAGAGACAGATATCCCAAAAATAAGTCTTCTTCTTCTTCTTCTAGACCTTCACTCTTCTTGTCTTCTTGCTTCCTAGCTATAGATCAAACTTTTTCCTTGCAAGTGAACTTCTTGGTGAGTGAGTCAAAATTGAGGTGAAACATCTCCTTTACTTAGCATTTCCAACGAGTTGAATTCCCTCCTTTAGGTAGACTTGAAGCTTCTAGGGCTGACTTGTACTTTTGAAGTTTCCAGGACTTTCTAGACTAAAAAATAATTATTTTTCCAATTACATTTTTCTTAGAAGGGTGTTATAAACATGATGTTGACTCCTTTGACTCGTGAAAATAAATCCTAGGACCTAACAAACCCTAGAAGAATGAATAACATGTTTTTACCTAGAAGACCATTAATTAGAAGCACAAAAACGATGCCTTAATAATAGTAACTTTTTCTTTTATTTCTTTTGTTTTTTACATGGGGTACATATTGAAATGAGTACACCAACAATTATCAAGACTATAATTAGTTACATTTTCAATACTCCCTCTTAACTAGGGAGGTATTCATAATTGTACAACTAGTACAATATCATTCTCAAATTGAAGATTTCTCATAATAAGAGTCTGATTGATAATCCAACTGTACGAATAATTATTATAACCATCATTGTCTCTAATGCCTAACTAGAAAATCTCTACTTCATTCAAGAGCATTATGATGGGAGGCTTTACGTGTGATAACACACTACCTCTACAAGGTACATACCCCATCTATATGTTCACAAGGTATGTCCTTTTAGGACTATTCTTATCTTGGGTCTCCAATCCTGAGACCTCAAAGAATATCGATCCTCTTCAACCACTGTTCTCTTGGATACCTATCCTATCCTGAAAGAGTGTTGGTCCCTTTCCTTTCTTAGTTTCTACATCCTCAAGGAAACCACATATTCTTATTCAATCATCTACCTTTCTATTTTCATCACTTGAAGAGGAGAATGAACATGTGATGTCCAACAACAATCCCTCTCAACCATAGAGGATATCCCTATTCCCTCTTACCCAATGAATAGTTCCTTGCTCCTATTTAAGGAGACCCCTTTTCTTTCTCTCAAAACTAGGGAAGATTATAGACTTCCATTTTGAAGTCAACACCACAATCCTTTTTACTTGTCCTCATAAGATCATCATTTACTAGTTCTTCATAGATGCATGGCTCCCTCTTTTCTCCACATCTTATCATATTGAGCTTGATTCCTTTCTGGGTATCATGGAGCCATCTTTAATCATGTGACAGGATCCAGGTCATTTTTCTTGCTCATCACTTTCATCTTCAATACGAAGACATTGCATTGAGACTTTCCAAAATTCATTATGATCATAGCTTCCTCATGAAAGTGATATAATTTTACCTTTAGGTTATCTTATCACACTTCTACCTTTCAATCCCAAGATGGACACATCTTTACTTCACAACTGCTAGGTACTAAATATTGAGATTCCCTAACATTCTTCACGCATTTCTATCCATACAGTTGAACTTGCCCCAATTGTCATCATGTATACTTGCAACACTCTTCCAAGTAGAAAAATAATATGTTAACCAAATAACAAATATTAATTAAAATAAGACTAACCTAATCTAGATGACCTTGTCATCTAATTAACATCATCATGGTCCATCTCCATATGAATCTTCCTTCATGAATCATAGTGCCCAAGGATCAAACGTGATTACCAAGTTACAACTTTTTATTTCGGATATTATATTTGATGTTAATAATTCTTCTATATATAATCTAGAGAAAGTCTTAATTATTTGAGTAAGCCAAATTATTTCACTTAAGACATTACATAGTCATGCGAAGTGTGTTACAAGATTCTACCCACATGAACCTTATCCAAGATTCACTTCCAATGTGAATCCCTATGCCTTTTTGTTAGGTCCCTATAATACTAGTGATGCTGCCATTAATATTGTACTTGTATCCCTTATTAATATTGTTGTGCCCCTATTGTCCCCATATTATTATTACTGTGCCCCATAGAATCCCTCTATTGTTATTTTTGTGGCTTTATATTATTATTATTATTAGTTCAGCTGGGTTATATTGTGACTCCTCGGACTCCTATATATAGAAAGGAGGTCTTTTCATTTGTATCATCGAAGAATTGTTCATTTATGTAATGTAAAGGATGTTTCCCGCTCGAAGAGGCTGAATTATAAGGTGTTGATCTATCTTTTCTATCTTTTTGTGAGTTGGTTTCATAATGTTTGGTATCAGAGCTTTGGATTCTAGGGTTTCATTGCTCCAAATAGGTCATCGTGGCATTTTCGCTATAACTTTTTTTCTGTGACATTTCAAAGGCTAAAAAACCCCATTTGAGACAAAATCACATTGAACCTCGGGTCCGAATTTCAGATATTTCGCGCTATATTTGTGGAGATATGATCTGAGGAAGTTGGTCTTTTTGCAAACTCATGAATTACATTCGAAATAGGTGACTTGGGGAAAATTGTCATAACTTTCTCTTTGAGCATTGGATCAAAATTTTGTAAGAAGGCATAGAAAAAGGATGGACTATAGCTTATTGTATATATTTTTTAGAGTCAAAGGTCAAAACAGAGACACATGGAACTTCATACAAGTTCACTCTTCTGGAAAGGTTTATAATTAGGTCATCTTGGGAGATTGTTCATAACTCTTCCTTGGAGAATCCAATTTGGATAAGATTGGTGGCATTGGAAAGAGGTCGCAGAGGGCTCCTACAGGTCATATTTTTTGAATTAGATGATCTAAAATTATAGAGATACATCAGATTCAATATCAAGCTCCTACAAAGTGAAAAAAAGGTGTGTATTTTTTTTAAATTTTTGCATAAGCTTGGTTTGAAAAATTAGTTTGAAGGAATTCAAAGGGAATAGTAAAGCATTATTATCGGTAATTGATGCCTAGGAAATAAAATGAAAACACCTAGTAGGCAACCTGAAAGCTCTAGCATGAATCATGAAGAAGAGGAAGAAATGCAACATGATATATCAAAATTACGAGACCAAGTGTAACAAGTGTCACTTGCACAAAGAGGTGTAGAAGCTAAGATGGATGGTTTAAAGAAAGGCATGGAAGCTATGATGAATGGCATGGACACTAAAATGGATGGCATGGATGATAAGATGGAAGAACTGAATATAAAATTGAATAAGTTGCTACAAGAAATGGTCACTAATGGTGAAAGGGTAGTAAAGGAAACTCATGAGAACAAAATAAATGTTAATCATGATTCCATAGACTCTAATGTTGGATCGAAGACCTACCATATTCCAAAAATCGATAGGATGAAGTTTGATGGCAAGGATCCCGCAACATGGATATTATAGATGGAGCAATTTCGATCTCAATAATTTGCAAAACACACAAAAGGCACATATTGCAACTTTATATCTAGAACCAAATCAGTTTGTATGGTATCAATGGCCTTGCTCTCGTAAACAAATTATAACTTGGGAAATTTTTACAGAAGAATTGACAGCACATTACGAGGATACAAAAAGCAACACTTTTTTTAGCGAATTGATAAGTCTCAAACAAAAGGGTTCAATAATGGAGCAC
>APFE030918197.1:55738-67642 GCA_000404065.3 Pinus taeda
ACTTTATGGATATCATCCACCATCCATCACATCATATTTAAGAGAAAATTCGAAGGTTCAAGCAGTGGAACATCACATCGAGCATCAACAACAAGTTCTCCAACTCTTAAAGGATAACCTCGTGTTGGTGCAGAATAGAATGAAACGGTAGGCAGATCAACATCGCAGTGAAAGAAGTTTTGATGCAGGTGATTGGGTATTCCTACGACTAGCAAGCTAAGAAGGATAACAAATTGTCACCAAAGTATTATGGTTTGTACAAGGTCTTGCAAAACATTGGTACTATGGCATACAAATTGGAGCTTCCTGCAGCTTCTCGAGTGCACCCAGTTTTCCATGTTTCATGTTTAAAGAAGGTTATAGGTGACAAGCTCCTAGTTCAAACAAAATTGCCAGAACTTGACGAGGAAGGAAAAATTATATTGGAACTAGAAGCAATCATAGAAATAAGAACTCAACAACTACGAAATCAATCCTTTTCAGAGTATCTCATCAAGTGGAAGAACTTATCCACTGAAGATTCCACATGGGAGGGTGAGAATTTTATATAGAAGCATCCAGAACTACTCAAGCATTGAGGAAAACACTTTTTTGAAGGAGAGGGGCATGTTAGGTCCCTATAATACTAGTGATTCCCCCATTAATATTGTACTTGTATCCCTTATTAATATTGTTGTGCCCCTATTGTCCCCATATTGTTATTCTGTGCCCCATAGAATCCCTTTATTGTTATTTTTGTGCTTTATATTATTATTGTTAGGTCGGCTGGGTTATATTGTGACTCCTTAGACTCCTATATATAGAAAGGAGGTCTTTTCATCTGTATCATCAAAGAATTGTTCATTTATGTAATGTAAAGTAGGTTTCCCCCTCGAAGAGGCTGAATTCTAAGGTGTTGATCTATCTTTTCTATCTTTTTGTGAGTTGGTTTCATAAAACTTTTATTCCAACATCTAGTTGTATGCCTCATAATGAGCTTACATCCTAACCCATTGCATTCCTTCATCCCTTTTAACAATATTGTTTCCACATTACATGGAATGTACATCAACCTTGTCATAATGTTTCTCCCAAAAACCTCCAAAAATGATGATACTACCTTAGCAAGATGAATACCTATAACATAATGTTAGATAATCCCTGGATGAAAAATATGCAAAATGGTCTATCTATCTACTTTCAAAGGCTATATGATTTCTACAAAGAAACTTAACCAAGTAGACTCTACATATGATGCTATCACATGCTTCCATATATGCTGTTATAAAAAAATTAACATTCCTTTTTAATGTAAACAATATTACATGCTATCCCAAAGAAAATACCAACTTTACAAAGAACCTATCAAACAACATGCCTTCTTTAATAATATAAATATTTCACATCTTCTTTCTTCAAGTTCTCCCATTTCCTTAGTCACGTGAGTCTCACTTATTTCCTTTATATTTTTGTTTTGTTGGTTTGGGAAGTGTCCATACTTGTTGCATCTAAATAATTTAACAATGAGCATATTTTTCTTCATCGACTTCCCAACATTTCCCTTGTTCGACTTCTTGACTTTGGCTATAAATGCTTGAGACTGCTCATGATCTAATGTCATCTTTTGTCTTAATCCTAGTTTCTTCCAAGATGCATTGAATCCACAAATCATCAAAAAGAGTTGAGCATTTCCTAGGGTAGGTGCTGGTTACAAAGCTGCTCCATTCTAGTGGCAATGCATTCAGTACACCAATGGTCATTTCTAAATCAGAAATTGTATCTCCAAGCCCTTGAAAGTGATCTCTTAATTGAGAGATATTCATTAGAAAGGGTTCCACATCCTCATCCTTGTATTTCTTCATTATATATATTTTTTCCTCAAATACATCTTCTATCGTGATGTACTTACATAGTACAAATTCACTAACTTGTCATACATAACCTTGGAAATCTTCAAATTAGTAACAAGTGGAGCAATAGGATCCTTAATGGATTGAATAACGATCCTTTATGCCCTTACATCCCATTTCTTGAATTCACTAGTTATTGAGTCTGGTGCTTGCTCAGTTCTACCAGTAATATATTCCATTACTTCATATTATGTAAGTGTCAGGTCAATATTTTTCTTCCGTGCTAGGAAATTTGATGAGCCAATATGTTAGGTCCCTATAATACTAGTGTATTCTCCTTATTATTGTTGTTATTGTATCCCCATATTATCATTTCCATGCCCATGTATCCCCATGTTGTTACTGTTGTGCCCCATACAAGCTCACTATTGTTATTGTTGTACCTTACATTATTATTGTTATGTAGGCTTAGATTTTACTGTGACTCCTTAGACTCCTATATAAACTAAGGAGATATTATCATTTGTATCATCAAGAATTTTTCATTCATGTAATGAAAAGGAAGTTTCCCCCTCAAAGAGGCTAATTTTGAAGTCGTTGATATGTCTTTTCTTCTATTTTGTGAGCTAGTTGCATAACATTTGGTATCGAAGCTTTGAGATTCTAGGGCCTTTCTTCTTCAAACATGTTGTCTTGGAATTTTTACTAAAATGATTTTTCTACGAGGCTTTAGAAGCCAAAATATTGGCGAACATTTTTTACAAATTTAAGATCTTAGTTTGCTATATTTTTAGAGATATGATCCAAGGAAGTTATGGTTCTTGCAGGCTCCAACATTTCATCTCAAAAAGATGACCTAGGGAAAATCATCATAACTTTCTCTCAAAGAATCGGATTTGAATTTCATAAACTAAAATTGCAAGGGATTTAATTTTTTGTGTATCATATTTAGGGCCAAAGGTCGAAACAGTTACATGTGGCACTCCATACAAGTTCTCTCTAATGAACCAATCTATAATCGGGTCATCGTGCGAGATTAGGCATATCTCTTTCTTGAAGAATCCAATGTAGGTCTTACTTATGGGGATTGGAAAGAAGATTTGAAGGGATACCACAAGATCAAATTTGAGACCTTAGATATCTAAATTTACAGAGGTAAAATAGTTTCAATACTGAGCTCCTAAAAGCAAGAAAAAGGTCTTTATTTTTTAATTTTTTCATAACTTTTGTTTGAGAAAACCGTTTGAAGTTATTCAAAGGGCATAATGAAGCATATATATCATTTCTTGATTCCAAACATCCTTAAAAAAAAATGGACACACCTAGTAAACAACCAAAAATATCTTCTATGACACATGAAGAAGAGGAAGAAACACAACATGATATATCAAAGTTACGAGATCAAGTGAAACAAATTTCACTCTCATAGAGAGTAACCAAAAATGAACTGGAAGTGATGTTGAATCTTAACATGGAGAGTTTAGAATTAAAAAACAAAGAGACATGGAAGGCTTGAAGGATGGTTTAGAAACAAAAATAGAAGGGTTGAAGGACGGTTTAAAAGCAGAAATAGAAGGTTTGAAGGAAGGTTTGACAAAGTTTCTACAAGAAATTCTTCCTAATGGAGACAAGGTATTTCATGAAACTCATGAAGAGGAAAAAAATAAAGTGAATCATGATCTCAAAGACTCTAACTTTAGGTTGAATACCAACATAATTCCAATGATCGATATGAGGAAGTTTGATGGTAACGATACAATAACATGGATACTACAAATGGAACAATATTTCGATCTGCATGATGTGCAATCCTCATAAAAGGTATGTATGGAATCTTTATATTTAGAATCCAATCCGTTTGGATGGTATGAAAGGCTTTTTTCTCGTAAACCACTTGTTACTTGGTGAAGCTTTATAGAGGATACAAAGAGAAACAACTTCTTTAGCCAATTAATAAATCTCAAACAAAAGGGTTCAATGGTGGAGTACATTGAGGATTTCCAAAAATTTAATATCAAGGTAAATTATATTCTAGAGGAGCATAGGATTGATGTATTAATAATGAATTTAAAGGATAAAATCCAACAAGAGGCTCGCTTTTGGGAAATTTATTCATTGAATAAATCATGTAGGGGGGCAAGAAAAGTTGAAAGAAAAATTATGGCAACAAGGAAGTCGAAAACTCACAACTATAAAGATGGAAGTGTTGCTGCTCCTATCCTTCCACAACCTACAAAGTTGATGCCACAACAATTGGAGGAAAAAAGAGCAAAAGGGATTTGTTACATTTGTGATAGAAAGTCCACTAAACATCATAAGTGTGCTGAGAAGAAATTATTCTACATCGATTGTGAAGAGAAGGAAGAATAGGAACAATAAACATAAAAATAGGATGATATACATGGGAAATCAACCCCGGAGAAAGAAGAAATGGATACGACCATATCTTGTAATGCACTGGTATGAATTACCACTCCTCAAACTCTCAAGATAGAATGATATATGAAGAAGAAAAAGGTAATAATGTTGATTGATTTAGGTAATTACCATAATTTTATTCATTGTAAGATAGCCAAGGAATTGAATTTCTTACTCTATCCAAGACCAAAGTTTCAAGTGATGGTTGTAAATGGAGGAACTATAAATTTATTTGGAAAGTGCCATAATGTGAAGATAACCATTGGGGAATATGTATTTAATAGTCCAATGCTTTCCATACCAATGGGTGGTGTTCATGTTGTACTATGAGTCCAATGGTTACATTTTTTTATGATGATAGATTTTAATTTCCAAGAACATTCTTGAAATGTTTTTGTGAAGGAAAGGAAGTTGAATTAAGGGGTATAGCAAGGAAACCAAAAAAAGGAATTAGCTCTAATGACATGACAAAGCTTTTGAAGAAGTAATAACGGGGCATAATTGTAGAATTATTCTCACTAGAGTTTCAAACATTGAAATCATCTATTTCTCCATACCTCCAAAATGTCTTGGCCAATAATTCCAAGTTATTTTAGATTCCCAAAGGTCTTCAACCTATTCATGATAATTATCATGCTATTAATTTGATTCCAGGAAGTGTTCCTCCAAACATTAGACCTTACAAATATCCCTATGACCAAAAGAGTGAAATTGAACATATGGTTCCAGAAATGCTAGATGCTGGCATAATTCAACCAAGTCAAAGTTCTTTCTCTATTCCATTAGTATTGGTGCACAAGAAGGATGGATCATGGCGTACATGTATGGATTATAGTGAGATCAACAAGCTTGCTATTAAAATAAAATTCCCATTCCTATCATTGATGAATTCTTGGATGAATTACATGGAGTAATTTACTTCACGCAACTGGACCTTTGTTCAAGATATCATCAAATTAGAATGAAGAAAACCCATTTTTTGGAAAAAAAAAACATTCATAACTCAATGAGGGTCATTATGAATTTTTTGTTTCATGCCTTTCCAGCCTTTTACTAATTCACCTTCACATTTCAAGGTTTGGTGTAATCATTTTCAAACCCTTAGAATTTGTTGTTAGTATTTTTTTGATTATTATACGAATCATGCAACAAGTCTTGGACCGCGATCATGCTACCACATGTTTGACATTGGTCTTCAAATTATTGGGAGGAAGAAACATTATATTAAAAAACCTCCAAATGTTTCTTTGGAGAACAAGAAGTGGAATATTTGGGTCATATTGTATCTCATGAGTGTGTTAAGGTAGACCCTAACAAAATTAAAGCCATTAAGGAATGAAAAATGCCCATAACCATAAAGCATCTTCGAGGACTTCTTGGGTTGAAAAGGTATTATCACAAGTTTGTTAAGAATTATGGGACAATAGCAGCACCTCTAACAATATTACTAAAGAAATATCCATTGTATTGGACTCCAGAGGAAACTAAGGCCTTTGAACATATTAAAGAGGCAAGTGGCAAGCACTGGTCTTATCTACGCCAGACTTCAAAAAAACCTTTATTGTGGAATACGATGCCTCAAGAAATGGAATTGGTGTTGTTTTAATGCAAGAAGGAAGATCCATTTCTTTCCAAAGTCATCCAATCAAAGGAAAGTATTTACACAAACATATTTATGAGAAGGAAATGTTGGCAATACTACACGCACTAAAGCAAAAGAGACCTTACCTAATGGAAAGACAATTCAAGATAAAAACAAATCATGATAGTCTTAAATACTTTTTGGAACAAATATTATCTTCAAAAGAGAAAAAAAAATGGGTCACAATGATGTTGGGTTATTACTTTGAAATCATCTACAAAAAAGGGTAGAAAAATATTGTTGCAGATGCACTCTGAAGAAAGGATGAGGATGTTTTTTCCATTTTTGTTATCCAACCTGATTAGATAACCAAATCAAGGGATGAAAGGAAGAATGGCGAAGAGGTCTAGACACTCATTCAAAAGTTGCAAAAATATCCCATTACATATGATACATTCAACTAGAAAAATGATTCATTATGGTACATATATCACTTATATCTTTCTAAGCATTTCCAACGCAAGAAAAATATTCTTTTGGAATTGCACACCTCCCCCTCAGGAGGGAACTCAGGCTTTTTAGAAACTTACCATAGTGTAAAGAAGGATTTTTTTTTTTGGAATGGACTTAAACATGCTATTCACAAGTTTGTTGTAGAATGTTTGGTTTGCCAACAAAATAAAGTTGAGACAATTAAGACCCCGGGTTTGTTACAACCTTTAGCCATTCCAAGTCAGCATTGGGAGGAGGTCCCAATGGATTTTATCATAGATTTACCCAAGTATGAAGGAAAGAGTGTCATCATGTTGATAGTTGATAGAATTACCAAGTATTCACACGTTTGTGCATTATCTCATCCTTTAAAAGCCAGTACAATTGCTACTGCATTTATGGAAACATTTCAAAAGCTACATGGAAACCCAAATATTATTGTAAGTGACAAAGATCCCATTTTCACTGGAAATTTTTGGAAAAAATTATTTTCTTGTCTTGGTATTCAATTAGCTCATATATCATCTTATCATCCTCAATCTAACGGGAAAACTGAGATATTGAACAAATGTTTGGAAGGATATATTTATTTCTTTGTATTTGATAAACGAACACAATGAGTCAAGTGGTTACCTCTATCTAAATGGTGGTATAAAACTTCCTTCCATAATAAAACAAAAATGACCTCATTTATGGCACTTTATGGATATGATCCTCCATCCATTACATCATCTTTAAGAGAAAATTCTAAGGTTTAAGAAATGGGAGATCAACATCATAGTGAAACAAGTTTTGATGCAGGCAATTGGGTATTTTTATGGCTACAAACATACAAACAAATTCCCCTCAAGCAAGATAACAAGGATAATAGATTATCACCCAAGTACTATGGTCATTACAAGGTGTTTTGAAATATTGGTACTAAGGCATACAAATTGGAGTTGCTTACATCTTCCCGAGTACACCTAGTTTTCCATGTTTCATGCTTAAAGAAGGTTATCAACAACAAGCTCCGAGTTCACACAGTGTTGCCAGAAATTGACAAAGAAGTAAAAATCATCTTTGAGCTTGAAGCAGTCATAGAATAAAGAACCTGGTAGTTATATAACCAATTAATTTCAGAGTATCTCATTAAGTGGAATAACTTACCCACTAAAGATTCCACATGGGAGGATGAGAATTTTATACAAAAGCATATGAAACTACTTAAGTGTTGAGGAAAACAAATTTTTGAAGGAGAGGGGAATGTTAGGTACCTATAATACTAGTATATTCCCATTATTGTTATTGTTATTTTTATTGTTATTGTTGTGCCCCACAGAAGCTCACTATTGTTATTGTTGTACCCTGACATTATTATTGTTATGTAGGATTTGGTTATATTTAGGTCTTCTCATTTGTATGATCCAAGAGTTTTTCATTTGTGTAATGTAAAGGAGGTTCTCGCCTTGAAGAGGATAATTTGTAACTCTTTGTTCTATCTTTACTTCTATTTTGTGAGTTGGATGCATAACACAATGTGGTTATTCTTTCCTTGTAGAAATAACCCATATGACATTTAGATTTAGACATAGAGTAATAATATGATAATTAATTGATGATCAAGAGTCTTCCCTTTCTATATTGATTTTTTCAAGATCTTCAAAGAGAATTCAACAATGGTTTCCAAAAATGATGATATCAAAAACCTTTGATGCTTCCTTCAGGGAGGTCTTTCAATGAGACTTCACCTAGATCCTTTGTTTAATAAAAAATCCAAAATAAATTATTTTTAGTCTACATATTCAATATTTATTCTAATGAATCCTTTATTTTAGATCAATAGGCCTTCCTTTTCCCCTTAGAAAACCTTCCTTATGTCCATAAGATGGTCCTTCTTGCTACATTCATGTTCACTTTAACTCTGATTCCATGTTGGATTTTGCAAAGTGGTAGTGAAATTTGTTACCCTTCTTATTTTATTTATTTATATATTTTCATAAAACAAATATCAAGATAAAAAATAGTAGCAACAAAGGACACAAAAATTAGGCTCTCTCACCTAGGGAAAAACCCCTTAAAGGGGAAAACCAGGAAAAGTATTATCTTCTTATAGAATCTTCTTTTAGTGAGACAAAAAAGACCCAAACCCCAAACCAAGTCCCTCTCTAAGTACCAACTCAACCCTTCCAACAGGTCCTTCCTTGATCCAGTGCTAACCAACTTCAAACTACAATTTTAACCTCCCAGCTTCAATATTGCTCCTTCGACCAGCAAATTTGGTGCTCTAGTAGCTACAAAAACCCTAATATGTATTCCTCTTAAGACCTTCCTTGAGCAAGACAACTCCTCCCAACGCCAATGAGGTCAAGATAGAGTTTATTCAGTGCAATAATAAGAGATAGTACTTCATCCCACTGCAACTCATATTTGCAATTTCTACCTCCTTGGTAGTTGCATAAGCCTTAGACTTTCACACGTGAGAGAGAGAGATAACTCAAAAATAAGTATTCTTCTTCTTCTATACCTTTTCTCTTCTTCTCTTCTTTCTTCCCAGATATAAATTGAAATTTTCCCTTGAGATTGAACTCCTTGGTGAGTGAGACACAAATGAGGTCGAACAACTCATTTATATAGCCTTTCGAATAGGTCAAATTCCCTCCTTTAGGCCAGCTTGTACTTTTGGAGTTTCTAGGACTTTCTAGACTAAAAAATAATTATTTTTCCAATTACGTTTTTCTCAGAAGGGTCTTATAAATATTATTTTGAGTCCTTTGACTCATGGCAATAAATCATAAGACTTAACAAAACGCTAGAAGCATGAAGAACATGCTTTTACCTAGAAGACCATCAACAAGAAGCATGAAACCCATGCTTCAATAATAATGATTTTTTTTTTATTTTTTTCTTTGTTTGCATTTTTTGCATTCTAGATTGTATTTCTTGTTTTTCTACGAAGATATTTCGAAACACTAATTTATTCAAGAATTTTAGAATTTATTTAAAATCCATTAGTTTCAACAAAAACATATGCATTTTATTCATCCTTTGGATGTCTATTTCAACACACCATTATTTGGTGTTTGTTAGAAAATATGGGTATTATAACCAAAATCTTTCAAATATGAAGGAGTGATTATGGGGTGCCATCTTAAGGTTTATTCCAAGCATATGTGCCAATAATAAAAGCCTATAATTGTTAATATAGAATATTATATGAAAATCTCCTTCTCAAGGTGTTCTTCAGATACAATAAATTTGTCCAATATACTTGTGATTTGATGATTCCCTCCATATCTATCATTCTAGGTAAGTGTACCATTTTCTGTAGGCAAATATGTCACTTTAAGATATTGAATTAGATCCTTAAAATCCTGGGCCTACAACTCCAACATTTTGATAGCACATTTCCTCAACTCTGTGGATTTGATGAGTTTGAAATCCCCACCTAATATCGAGAGCTCATCCTATTGGATAACACTAGTTGTTTCAATACTTCTAAGGAAGCCAAGATTTTCTGTAGGAACATTAGGACCATAAAATTACGTAAGAAAACCTATCTCCTTGAATCCCACATACTATAATATTCTTGAAATAATGCATGGTAGGGCTCTTTAGTCACAAAAGGATACTTCTAGCACTTCCATGGTATTTTCAGTCCTCCAAGACTACCCATGGCATCGTGTGCTATCGAGTCACAACCTTGCCAACATTGTGGGGATATATCACTAGTTTTATCTCTTGTAGTAGAACAATGATTAGGAATTAATTCTAATTTATATCCTTTAGAACTATATGATTTCACTTTATATTGAGATCTCTAATGTTCCAGGAAATTATTTTCATTAGGGAAGGTGTTTAGAAGAGGAAAACACCTCCAAAAGTATGCTAACATGTCTTGTGTTGACTAAATAGTACCCTAGTAGTTGGATCAAGGCCTTATTCATCTTTCTTCCTTGCCTTTTATATTTTTGGAACTATTGGGTATTTTCCTTGTTAGGGAAGGTGTGAAATCCTAACTCCCTATTGGATGACCCTGTCCCTTTCATTAACACTTGTAGCTGAGCTTTTACCCTAATGTAGATTTGATTGTAACAAATTTTGTAGTGTTACGGGGTTGCATCTGAGTCTTTCATTATCCATTTTTCAATCCCATTAATAAATTTATGCTCATCCATATTTAAAATTTTGACTTACTCATCTACTTCAACCTTTGACACATCTGTTGTAGGATCCTCATCTTAGACTAGTATTTCTTGATTTTATTCCAGGGTTTTTCTTTTTTTGGATGAAACATTCTATTGTATTCCTTCTTTACTAGGATTTAGATTCATGGTATCTTATAGGAATTCAAGCTCTTCTTGTTCTTTGAGCACTAAATATTTAATTTTGGTTTGAATAGAGACTTCTTTCCATTTGGATGGCTAGTTCTTTGGGGTTTGATCTATTTTCCTAGTTATTGTTTTTATAAAGTCTTCTAAGTCTATCTGTTGGGTATCTTACTTGGGATCCTCTTGATGAAGAGGGAAATCACAGAAAAAATGGCCATATTCATGGTAGTAATGGCATTGAAATTTATCTTGTTCATAGTAAATATTTTGTTTCCAAACTTCATCTTTATATGAGATTTCAATAGGTTTTAAAAATGGTTGAGATATATCCATATATACACAAATTCTAGCATAGGAGGTGAAGGAATCTCTTTTGGTAACTTTTGATATCTTCACAAAAGAACCAGATGTGTTTCTAATTCGCTCAATGATTTCTAGATCCTAGAACTATGTAGGCATTGAGAACAGTAGACCCATAATAGTGCGACTAGAAATGGCTCTTTATGTAGACTATAATGCTCATCCTAGAATTTAATGAATAAGCTAGAATTGTTGAAGAAATAAGGGTCATTTTGAAACTTGGCTCGGTTTTCAAAATTCTTGTAACATAACTATGAAGAAACCCTTGGCCCCTAGTTATACGTCGACTTGACTTTTAGGTTTCCATTTTTTCTAGATCCAACTGACTAAGTCCATTTTAGTGGGCCAAATACTGATAAATATACAAATAAGAGAATGATATTTTGTATACTAGATGTATTTTTTGATTTTGGTGTATATTATCGCATATTTGGGATATTTCATTGTTATTGGTAAGAATTTTCTCTTGAAGAACATATTCCATTGTTCTCTGAGTGGGGTATTTTCAGGTTTCTCCTTCTTGCTACCTCATCGTTGATTTTCACTAACCATAATAGGTTTTGATATTTTGTCACCTAAAATGATATTTCATTAGGCAGGCATCACCCCCTCCCTCCATAGGAACTAACTCACAACTGTCAAATATTTAGGGTCTGGTAAGGTCACGGTTATTATGAATATAGAGAGCCATTACATGTGGGTACCATCAAGTTGTAGAGGGTGGATAAAGGGGGTTTGAAACCTTACCAAACTTCTCTCCTAGGAATCTCTCTATCTCTCTCTCTTTTAATTATATTGATCTAATATTACTCATGTAGTCAACCACAATCAACCATAATCAACCTTACTTAGCAATAGTAAACCATCATACATTGTAGGCCACTTGGGAAGCCATGGAAAACTAAGGTCCAAT